>JAOVVB010154291.1:0-11752 GCA_028570985.1 Heterobranchus longifilis | reverse complement strand
GACCAAGACCTAACCCGAATTGCAGCTGGTGAGAATATGTGCGAGAGGCGATCGGCGAAGGGCATGGGCTGTCTTTGGTCCCTCAAGGAGAAGCAGCGTGGATTAAACACGAATTAATGTGGAATTTATCGGAGCCCCAAGGTGGAACGACGACCGGACACAGCGCTTCCTCGTCAGGTAAAGTACGACTGATGGAAACTATTGAAATTATCGAAAGAAACTAAATCTTAATAATGTCAACAAGTATAAATTAACTTGCTTCATGAGGAAATGTTTACTTTACAACTGGAAATCGACAGGTCTCTCCCTGTATGTGCGTGTAGGGTGTGTGCGTAAAAGTTAAAGCGTTCCCATTTTGAACTTCAGGGAAAACGCAGTGAAAAGAGAACAATACAGTTAAAAAGTTGTTTCTTTGGACATTGTGCTACTGATATTTAGTTTTTGATCTCTTGTCCCGGGCTACATCTGGCTCTGGTCCGCACGTCAGATCTAACACCTGCGAGCCTCTTGAAGTAACTCTATCCCTTATGATTATACATGACCGTCAAAGCCTCTGCAAATAGACGCTTGTAGTCCCGTCTGGCTGCCTCTCCTGCTGCTGTCTATTCTAACTCTTTCTCCAACATTCTTTCATGCCTCTTGTGATCTTTCGGGCCACGAGCACTTGCATTTCTTTTCATATCACTTCACTAAACCTGATTTCTTATCTCTTCTAATTGGAGACTATATGTCTGCAGTCTCCCCCGCAACTTTCTTTGATATGTCTTCTTCCCCCCTTTTTTTTGTTCCGTCTCTTCCATAACTTCCTCACCTTGATATTTTCATGTTTCTGTTCATGTTAAGATCAATCTTATGCTTCAGTTAGACGCGCTGTATTGCCGGCGGGGCTGTTATTCACGGCTCCCTTTTTTGTTTCTACTTCAAAGTGAAGAGGTGTCTTCCCTTTTTAACCTGCTCTCCTTCAATCATGCTGTATGGGGGGGGGGGGGGATCACACACAGTTTGGAGAATGCTGCAGTGAAGCCTCTGCCTCATGTCAATACCTCAGCGCCAGTGTATTGACAGAAACCAACTTTCTCCACAGGGACTGACTGATCATGGTCGCCGTGGTCCGCTCTCTCATGGTACTGCTGCTCGCTCAGGTGTTGCTGGAAGGTGCTACGGGACTTATCCCCGAGGTCGGCCGGAGGAAATACAGCGAATCCGGGAAGCAGACCCCACAGCAGTCGGAGAGTTTCCTCAACGAGTTTGAGCTTCGGCTTCTCAATATGTTTGGACTGAGGCGCAGGCCGACCCCGAGCAAGCAAGCCGTGGTGCCGCAGTACATGGTGGACCTTTACCGCATGCACTCAGCGAACGGAGACCACAGCACTAAACGACCCAAGAGCATGGGGAAACACGCAGAGAGAGCCGCCAGCAAGGCCAACACGATTAGAAGCTTTCACCACGAAGGTATGTATTAGTGACATACCTTTACCTGTCAGCCGGAGAGCTCCGCGGCTCTCTCAGACAGCACGAACCTATATTTAAACATGACTCAGTGCGTCAAGACTCAACTTCAGAGCCTTCCCTGTTTTATGGAGCGTTAGTCACTTACAGGTGACACGCGTCCAAGTTATTTGTAACTCTTTAATAAGTTTGGGATTACTTAAAACTCGCTGACACGATTTACAAACAAGCATCTCATGCACAATTAAACTCATATATGTAGTGATGCAACCTTTAAGCAAACATCCCTCTGGCGCAGCTGTCACAGGCTTCAAAAACATCAAGGGGCGGTGGTATCCCTGGGGTAATTTGTTTCTTAATAATTGATGGTGTTTGCGTGGGCTCTGAAAACAGTTTTTCCAGACACGCACCACAGGAGCAGGATAAAGGGCGGTGTGCCTTTGCGCAGGTGATAGTCATCACCCTGTTACTTCAATAACATAAGACATGACATTATACTAACACGCATTATGACAAAGTCATCGTGTCAGACTGAATTCTGAGTCATTTCTAACAGGACTGAAATTAGTCCCTGGTAAAAAGGGGGGAGGAGGGATTGTGCGCCTTATTCTTTCCAAATCGCCCCTCTCTCTCTCTCTCTCCGCGCTGTGCGCCATTACGCACGTTCCAATAACACCATAATTGCTCACTTAGTTTATATGCTGGATACGCGCTGATTGTTGAATTCAGTGTTTCAGTTCAAATCCATTTTACGTCCAAGTTAACATATGCTGCTCAGATGAATAAGGCTCACACACCGAGGGTCTGGGATAAAGTGCATTAGTTCACCAGTCATACACTGTGTTTACACAATGTTACTGATGAAGTGGGTTATTTTAAGATGTCTAAAATAATCTTAACAGGTGTAATTTAAACATGACTGATGCTTTATTTATATATTAATTTTAACCGCTGGGCAGCAAAGTGGTGCACCTGGTCACAATATCAAAAATGATTTATGTATGAGAAAAAAAATAACTTTTACTGTCAAACATATAGCAACTCTGTATCTACTGTTCAATTTCCTATGGCCCATGTTCCAGTTTTTACAACATACAAGTTACTGAGTCCATAGGGGCTCTACACAGAGTCCTTATACAGAGTCCTAAGTGTTTGAGTGGGGAAGTTTCCATCAGGGGTGAGTCAGAGGGGTGGTTGAGTGGTTGCTTGGGTGCTCTCCAGAGGCCTAGTGCAATGACACCCAGTGGCTACACTGACACACTACAAACAAGCCTGGCCCGGGCAGCCAGGCTGAGTGACTGCTCCCTGCCCACTGCTGGAAACCTCTGCACCAGGCCAGCACACCTTGACACCACCGGCCATTACCGATGTGTTCAGACTGTGTTTACATACGCTCCCCTGGCTCTTTCATCCTATGCTAACAGAGCTGCAGGGTTGTTAGTCTTCCCGTGTCAGGAGACGTGCAATTGATGGCTACTCCATATATAATAAGCATGTATCTACAGATGTAAGCGCAGCACATCAAAGCAAACAGCTCTAATCATTCATCAAATCTGCCTGCTGATATTAATTTCACTGGGATAATTAGTTTCACTCCTATCGCCTTTCAAAAATAACCATTTTCCATGCCAAATAGAACATTTCCACTATTACACAGGAAGTGGCTGCCTGAGACAGGTCCGTGATGGATGACCCAACATTAGCCTTTATCTTTTGTTTTGGCATGCAGCGCAAAAAGAAATTAGGAATGTTGATACACTCATATCTGTGGTTCACACGTTTTTGACAAGACTCAACTTGTTCACACAGCCTCAGAAGAGAGAGACAGACGGGAGAGAGTGAGAAAGAAACGGAGAAAGAGTGACAGAGAAGGAGAGGGGAAGAAAAGAGGATTTGGGGCTAAGAGAACAGAGGGAGAAGGGGATTTGGGAGCTGAGGAAGGAAAGAAAGAGAGGGATTGGGGACAGAGGAGAGGGAACGAGAGACAGGGGGCTTTCCCACATCAAATGAGGAGTGATAGGCCTAATTGAGGTCTTTGTGCCTCTGGAGGGAGGTTTAGGATGAGATGGTGGAATTTCCTAAATGCCTCCTTTGAAACAGCAGAGAGTTCAAAGTTTGTGTTTATTTTACCACACCAAACAGATTAAAAAGTGTTTCTATATACATCATCTATGAACTTCATAAATTACGAGTTCAAAGTGGAGCAACCTCAAAGAAAATTGCAGCTTTTACTAAGATTTCTGTCATTTATGGTACAATATAGAGGGGAATACCAATGATCTTAAGTACATATATATATATATGACTTTCATATGCTTCAGGGCATTTATAAGAGATGTCGTAAATGCACTTTCAGAGAGGAGAGCGTTTCCAGGTTTATAACTGTTAGCGATAAAATAAAATATCAAACATTGTACACTCAGCTTTCCATTTCCAGAATCGAGATATAATTAGTATCCTATGACTTCTCTTGGTAATGGAATTATGAGCTTTCACAGTGCAGCAGTTACCAGTGATATTTCAGAGCTGGACAGTTCTGTAAAGGTTAATGCAACAGTTGACATTTAGGTTAGAATCAGTTTTATATTGATTTTCCACGTTGCTCTTTTGTTCATAGTCATCTCTGGCGATACGTCAGTATATGCTACAACTTTTTTGTAGTGGGAATTGTGTGCAGCAGCCAATTCTCATAGGGCAAATGTGACGAGCATGTTTGATCTTATCAATAGATGGGAGTGAACTGCTTTCATCTTCAGCCAAATAAATTTATGAGCGTGACACTAATGACGGTATTACATCACCGTGAGAATATTACACTGAGTCATACATGCAAAGTGTGTGTTATGCCTGTGTGACAATGGCCCACACCCACTCAATACAACCACGTGGCAGCTTGGCTGGCTGCGCAGAAAGAAGGCTGCAAGTTGTGTGCAAGTGTGTGTGTGTGTGTGAGAGAGAAACCATGTGAGAAACCATCCATGGCCAATGTTTCCCTGCAAACAGAGGATCCATAACACCAACGAGGCTTCAATCATAGATGCTTCTCATTCTTGTTCCATGCATAAACTCTTTGTTTCATCCTTGGCATGCATTTCACAGCCATGTCCTCTTACACTATGTTTGTATCTTGTAGAGTCTATGGAGGCCCTGGCCAGGCTGAAAGGCAAAACGACCCAGCAGTTCTACTTCAACCTCACTTCCATCCCCGACGAGGAGCTCATCACCTCTGCAGAGCTACGTGTCTACAGGGATCAGGTCATGGGAGCTGCACCCCCCAACAACAACAACAACAACAACAGCTCCAGAAACAGCAGCACCAGTGCTCCTGCTGGTGGCATCCATCGTATCAACATTTACGAGATGTTCGGAGTTCCTGCCGCCGAAGGCAGGGAACCTCTGGCACGTCTGCTGGACACTCGGCTAGTGCAGGACTCTTTGAGCCGCTGGGAGAGCTTCGACGTCAGCCCCGCTGTATCTCAGTGGACCTCTGGGAAAGGTCACAACCATGGCTTCATGGTGGAGGTGCTTCACCCAGAGGACGGGGAGATGGACGGGGAGCACGCCCAGAGACGTAGTAGGCACATCAGGGTGAGCCGGTCCCTGCACCAGGACCAGGACTCGTGGCCTCAGGCCCGGCCTCTGCTGGTGACGTACGGCCATGACGGCCGCGGGGACTCAGTGCTCCACACACGGGAAAAACGTCAGGCGGCGCTCCGCAAACAGCGCAGGAAGCACCAGCACAAGGCCAGCTGCAAGAGGCATGCCCTGTATGTGGACTTCAGTGATGTGGGGTGGAACGAGTGGATAGTGGCGCCCCCTGGCTACCACGCCTTTTATTGCCATGGGGAATGTCCGTTCCCCCTAGCAGACCATCTCAATTCTACCAATCATGCCATTGTGCAGACGCTGGTCAACTCGGTCAACTCGAACATCCCCAGAGCCTGTTGCGTGCCCACTGACCTCAGCCCCATCTCCCTGCTCTACCTGGATGAATACGAGAAGGTCATCCTGAAAAACTACCAGGACATGGTGGTGGAGGGGTGTGGCTGCCGGTGAGAAACGGACAGCGGTACGCATAAAAAGAGAAAGTGGGCAAGAGAGACTGAAAGAGACATCAGAGGTTATTATGGACACCCGGTTTCCCAATGAAGACGTTTATTTATATGAAAGACAGAACAGAGCTATTGTGGAAGAAGAAAAAAAAACTATATATGAATATATTTATGTCTACGTAAAGTTGGGAAAAATAAATATTTTAATCAGAGGAATATTCCTTTACTGGTTTTGAAAATGTATTTCTGATGTACATTTCGAAATGGGTGCAATACCACATGAAGTATAATGCTCAGATTTTTATTTTGTATTTATTTCTATTATAACCACTTTATTTGTAAATAAATAATGTGTATTTATCGTGAAAAAAACGTGGTCGCTCCAATTTTCCAAGATCAGCTACAGTGACGCAGCCATTGTTGATGTATGTGTGTCAGGGGCCGACATGTGTGGCCGACATGAATAACAAGAGTTTCAAATTCTGACAGAAATTAGCTGCACAAATATAACACATGGCAAGAAGCTCACACTACACTGATTGCAAACCAAGCATTGAACTCTTTTGGTAAATGTAACTGGAAACCAACAACAATAGAAGTGTGGAGAGTAAAAGTGACAGAGGGGTGCCGCTGGTGTAATGAACTGCAGTGGGGTGTAGGGTCACAGGACGGGAGTGACAAGTTACAAGCCCGCAAATGTGATAGACTCCCATGGGAGGATTAGACAAACACCAGAGCATGTTTTCATGCATTACATGTCACTGCAAAGATCCCTGGGAAGGTTCGACTAGAAGCTAGCGCCTATGTTTTTTCTGTTCCTAACCAATATTAACGGAGGAGAAAAAAAAACCTGTGAATCTGCAGGGCTCCTGAGGAAGGTCTGACAGGGCACAGGGTTTGTTTATAGTGAGATTTAAGAGTGAAAGATTGCAAACTGTGGCAGACAGATACACCAACAGGCAAGAAAAGAGCCTACTGGCACTTTAATTAATAAAAGACAAACAAATACACACCTGCACCTGTCCACATACTGCACACGCTCAGACAGATTCTTCCCCACTTCAGAGTTTGGCTGCCTTTCTTTGCCGTCTGTGAGTCATAAGGCTCTGATGTGTTTCGGCACTAAAAAAAGAAAAAAAGAAATACAGGAATGTTTCACAAAACTACTCAGCAGCAGCAGATAATGAACAGCAAATACCAAACACTGACAGCCAAAAACAGCGTTAAGAGTCATGTTTTATTCACTAAGACAGTGAGGATGGCAAGGCTGGCAGAAACCAAACAGATCATATGTTGCAGTAAGACAGTTTGAAGCACAAACACCTGAATCAATATCTTCATACGGCAATGTTTTCGATGGAAACAACATAGTATCCAGACCAGACTGAATGAACTAAAACTGCTCCAGAAAGACACAGATGAAAGTTTATAGTGTAGCCACAATAGCAGATCAGATAATGAGAGGGAGAAGAGAAACAGAGAGGGAGAGTTCTGCGGAGTTTGACTGACTGCGTTTTCTGCTGTGTTTGCATTAGAAAGGGTTTGGAAGGGATCACAAGGCAGCTCAAAATGCTCTAAATAGAATGTTTTTTATGTGAGCGCACATTGGGACCGTGGAATGTTGGTTTTCAATCTCAGACACATGCATACGCTTGCATGGAAAACCAACGTGGTTGTTTTTTCAATCATCTATTCAAGGGTTTCCTGGTGGGCTTTTTCTCTTCAAAAAACAAATGTGCATTGAACAAAGATACGCCTGTTACTTATATAGGAAATGTAAATCAAAACATTTAGAAGGAGCTCGTGAGACTTTATTCACGGGCAGTAAAAACATTGAAATGTCACATTTTTTTCACGCGCCTCAGATCATATCTGTTTACCCATTCTTATGCTCCGAGGGTGTATTGCACCCGTCTACTCGAGATGATGCAACTATCCAATTATTTTATACCCTCCCAGCATGCGCACACGCACCTCCTCCTCCTACCGCATTTCAGTTTCAATCTTCTGCATGTGTTATTTTATTCTACCTTGCATCTCCACCCCCCTCGGTCCCATCTGGTGTCCATTTCTCCTCTGTGGACCCCCACCACACCACAACCCCGCACATGGGCTGCACATACCTCTGCCAGTAGCAGCGCCGTTTTAATGGACTTCAGGAGGAAGTCACTTCGCTGGCACACTTAATGAGCATTTGATAAAAATGAACACTAAAAACCTTAACCCCCAAAAAGTTTCTGGAAATTTTTGTGTTAAGAAAGTATTAGATTTAGTGGTTTGCCTTTATAGTTTGAGTCCATAAACCTTTCATTGGGTTGGGTGGAAATACTGCTCCCAGGGTGGGTGACACATGGGTAGTGCTCCTGAAACGCCCCTCCTGCACCCCGTCCCAGATGAATTGGGTTCCAGTTGCACCGTGAGTCGGCCACTGTTCTGGGGCTTCTCATTTTTAGAGCCACGTTAGCATCAGACAGCTCCTCGGGGACCACTCTTAAACTTCTCACTAAGAACAGGGGTCAAGGGTCAAAGTAATAAGGACCTATTTTCTACGCCATTACTGACTGATTTCCAGGCTCATCACGTCATCACGGACTTCAAGTGTGGTCAGCCACCGGTCGGGACTGACAACACGTTTGTCTTTCAGATTCTTTTAAATCCAGATTATGCACAACATTGATTCTAAAACCGTCTATTTTAAGGCATGAACGAATTGATGATGAGCTAAAAAATTTAGTCTGTGTGTAACTGCGTATTTCATGATTTAGTTTCAAAAGCACAACTGTGAGATATGTGTTCTTGGCAAGATTCTCTTCACCTGCTACACAGACCTCTGCAAAGTCACTCTCCCGAAAACAGATTTTCCCCTTCCTTCTCCACGAACATCTGGTAAATCTGTTAAAGGTGTCCTTCGCTGTCTTTGTTTACGCACAAACACACAACAGAGCAGCCACACAACTGATGAGCATAACACTGGAAGCTGGAACCGACTAGCGTGGCAGGGCTCATTCGTTTTGTTTGGTGTGCAGCAAACCACACCAAAACTATCTGCAGCTCCAAACAACCCAAATCATAAGGGTTATAAAATCAGATTTCCAGATTTCTGGCTGGCCCAGAATTGGAAAGCATGTGGCGTGCCGTGTATCTTTGATGAGACAGAGGGCTCAGTCACTATGGGAGATCTCGACTGGCTCTGCGCCAAGGTGAGACACGAAAATGGAGAGAAGTGAGGAGAGACAGTGGCCACTTTAGAGTGTTTTCTAACTTCGGATCTTTTTTTTCTCCTTCATGTGCTGCACACACTAATTTTAGAGGTGGTGCACATGGTGTTTTTTTTTCTGTATTCTGAGAACAGCTAGTGAGATGACGTCCAGCATAGCTGAGACTGTGGCATCTGTGCTGCAGCTCTGAACACATCAAACAGACGGGCGTCCACAGATTCAGGAGCAGAGCAAATATGGAAATTACTTTTCCAGAATGACTGCACGGATGATTGTACTTTTACATATATACAATCTTAGCCTTTCTTCCACGTGCATATGTCTCACATACAAGCACATATGAATTAAAGCATATCTGTGAGCACGTGCCACAAATTCACTAGTTTGGACTATTGAATGTTTGTACAGTCACATTACAAAAGGCATGCAGAAAATGAGAACATGACTAAAAACTATCGCTAACTTGCTCCTGAAATATGCTCTGCTACCACCGTCACTGTAAGAGCTAATCATCCATGCAATCACAGTGCAGTTGGCCTGGAGTGACATGCTGAAATCATTACCTCTGGCCGGGACTCAATGGAAGAGACCATTATATAGCCTTATACTCACAACAGAATAGTCTTGCAGTTAAGCTATAGTACATTGTTAAAAGCCTGTCTGCATTATGATACTCTCGAGAACAAGGCAATGAAACCTTAGAGGATGGACAAGACCTTAAGCTAGACACTTTTTATCGACGGACAGCGGGGGGGCAGCAGCAGGGGAAACGACCTGGTAACATCTCTCACCCAAGGACTTTTAATAATTCTCGTGTCATCTGGACACAGTGTGCAATACTCTCTCTGTCCAGAATATGAAATACGGTGAGAGAAAACACTGGAGGATTTGGGTAAATTATGGATAAGATAATTAATTTTCCTGCAACTGTTATTCTGTGATCAAACAGGAATGGGCTTCAGGATGTGTACCTTGCACTTTCCACAGAGGATACAGGAAGGAGTTCCATATGGACCACATATGGGCTTCTAAAACAGGAGGATGGATTTGCCTCTAGACACTGATCTAAGGTCAGTGTCGTGTTTACTCCTCTGATGGTTACAGTTAGGTTTTGGGGGGGTGGGGGGTGAACCCGACTGATCCTGGAACCTTGCCGAAGGGCGTCTCCTACACCCCGAGCTTGAAAGGGGTTATGTGGTTACGGGAGCGGCCTCCATCTTTGTAGCAGGAAGTGAAGAGATCAATCAAAGGGAGCTACATGACATCCCCCAGCATGCCTGTTAAATAAATGTCAATCTCAAGCACAGTAAATCTCGTGCATTACCACGCATACAGCTTCAAATCAGCCATGTTGCTGATTCAGAGCTGGCAATGAAAAGAAAGCTCAAAAACTCATCGGATTCTGTCTGATGACATATATATATACTGTATATACACACACACACACACACTAGGGGTGTCGTGATATACCGGTATTGACGATAAACGTAAATTATTATTGCATTCAATTACATTCCTATTTTGAGTGTAATTCATTTGTCGAAAAAGAGGCAAAACGCACAATAATCAAAATCGAAGATCACTTTCACTGATAGCATTATTATTATTATAATTTAAGATTTTCTATAGATATGGCGAGAAAATTGTTATTGTGAATTCTTTTGACCACGATAATCGTGTAGTGAAAATCTGATATCATGACAGCCCTAATCCCTACAACACATATACGGCCGAGATCTTGATCACTCCTGTGATAGACAACATAATGCATATTTGTCTCAAAATTGATGACCACCATCTACTCTCTATTATTTACTTCACTAAATATTTTATTTTTTGTGTTTTTTTGCAATCTCATACAATATGTATGCAGTCTCTATATGTGTATTGTTGTATGCTAGATAAAGTTATATTTCAATGAACTTATATGACCTTTTATACGTCTTTAGCCAGTAGATGGCAACAACCCATTTGCAACGCTGCCTGGGTGATACAAAGCCCCCCCCGCCCCCCCTTCTGCAAGTTGCAATGGAGATAAGAAAGATATGGAAGGTTTGAGTTGTTTATGACCACAGTACATGTCTCCGTGGTTTAGGATTACAGAATACTAACACCAATATCACTGTCACGAGTTGCAAAGTGTCGATGCGGCACCTTGAGGAGCTCCAGGCCTGGAACCCGGTGCACCAAGCATCAGTTGATCCCCAGCTATGAAAGGAGACCTGTTATGGAGTTCGGGGCCTCACTTGGTGGTCTATGAGAACAAGCTGGTGCTGAACCTTTTGTACTTAGAGCAGATTACCAGGAGGCTGCTTCCAGATGCAGTGCACCAGGGGAAACAGGCTCTCTTTCCCTGGGTGGTATGGGACAAATCCATTCCCCACACTTTTCTCATTAGCGTAATAAGCTTTGTATAAACCACTGGACTGACATTGTCAAGGACACACGCACCATCTCCTCCATCCATCCGTCCGTCCGTCCGTCCGTCCGTCCGTCCGTCCATACACTACATCTGTCACACATCTCTGTGCTGGAGCAATGCAGGTTGGAAAACGTTCCGACGAAATGCTTGCAAACACCTATTTAGACCATTGTCCAGCTTGCATACAGAAAATCTTCAGCCCTTGAGCATGCGCTGTGTTGTATTAATATTGCAGTTTCAAATAATAGGCTGTGTAAGAATTGTATCATACAAAAATTATAATAGCATACAATAATGTTCTCTATGCTCAATTACAACCTGCTGATCTGTGCTCAAATGCCAACTCTGTACACCAAACTGATGAAACACATCAAATGCAATCGTTACATTTTCAACTCTTGTGCACCTATTTAACAATATATGCCAAAACAATTACAAAAATTGCATTTCTTTGTATTTTTATATAAAAAATGATCAAAATCCATTATTTCTTTCTTCCTGTAAAAAAAAACAATGGCATGTGCCTACGTAAGCGAGTACTAACCGATTTCAACCAATAATATCACAACATCCACCTGTCAATCAATCTGCAACTGTTAGCAGTTAGCAGC
>JAOVVB010154271.1:0-11752 GCA_028570985.1 Heterobranchus longifilis | reverse complement strand
GGATGAGTGGTTGTGGTTTGAAGCTGTGGCCTAAATCCACACACACGCACACACACACACACACACACACACACACACATATATCTTATGAAATAAGCCTTTATAATTGTTTATGCCAGATGATGTCATGAAGGGTTTATGTAGGCATCACACAGCCCTATGAATTCCTTTACACTTATAAAACTTTTTTATAAAACTACAAACTTTTATAATACTTCTAAAACATAAAATGTTTTGACATTAAAAGAGAACATAATGGTTAAATACAATACAGCATCAGTGACATACAATGGATGACATACAATAGATGTCATGTAGCCCTATGCGTACTTATAAAGGTTTGGAACATCATACCAGAAACATCCCTGCTCATACATAACTCCATACTCAGGGACCTGGAATGTGTCCAGCTGGGGCTAAAGCTAAAGGACATTTTGATTCATTCAAATTGAAGCATTCATTTTATGCCAAAAATATCAAAGTTAGGTCTCATGAGTGCTTATAACATGTTGAAATGCCAAAGCCAGGTCACTGTTGAAAATCGATTCATGAAAGAACATCTTGGATTTGTCCAGCTGTTAAAAAGCTAAAAATGGCCACGTTGCTGAAATAAAAGTAACATACATGTATATATCCTAGATGATACATACAAATTCTTTCTTAAAGTCATTTCTTATAGTCATGTGGAACATGTCATCCGTACCATGTAGCCAAACGGTGAGGAGAATAACCAATGGAGGTGGTCCATACATTTCTCTACATATTGCCACTTATTCCTCTTATGGAATATCTTCTCAGTTACCTTCCGGGGTTTCAGAGTTAAATCCCAAATAGCGTTAAATTGAAACCTACTGCACCAATGTCTACAATACATTGTCACACACACCAAGTAGTGCCCTTGATCAGAGGTTAAAGTGAGATTTGGAATTCAACCTTGTGTTAGAAGCTAGTTAGCCTTGTAGCCGTAAATAAAAGAATGCAGACGATTCAGAGGCGACTTAAAAGGAATTAATAAGGAGAGGGAGTGTTGTTTAATATGACATAAAGTTATGCTTTCTTGCTGAAAGTGCTTCTGTGACTGGGTTTGAATGTGGGTTTTGGCAGGCAGCTGCTCTTCCTCAGTACTGCGGACCGTACAGACCTACTCTCACCCACGCTGCGACTCACAATTAGTGTCATTAACGATTGTAGAAAACCTGGGACACGGAATTATACATACTGTATAGTTAACCGTCCCAGTGCTGTTACCGTCCATTATCACCACTCGTGGAATGCATTTCCTACCCTCAGAACTAACTGTTGTATAATTAGTGTTAGAGCATATGTCAGTCATGCATTAGTCATGTAGCCTTATAAGCACTCAGCGGTATAGATGCCATACCAATTACTTCAACAATCAAAATTCACCAGAAGGTCACCTGAAATATATCCAACTGTTATTAAAGTTAAAGAAGGAAATTTTAATACCGTAATCATTTTAATGTCATGATTTTTAGTTGTCATTTAGCCTTATGAACATTGAAAAGCTCAATATTCACTCGTTCTTTTCTTTAAAAAAGACACTTTAACAACAAGTCAAAGGTTACATAGCTACATCTATGAAGTCCCTAGCAAACTTTCAAATATCAGACACACAATATTTCTCCACATTTTATATAATTGTATATACAGTATATCTACACATGACATTACCAAGCCTTTTGCATTTCATCTCCTTTGGTCTCTAATCTGTTTTCTCTACACTTACATTGTAAGCTTAGTTTGATGAGTTCACATGTTTTGGGCTCTGTAGCTCAGTCTTACCTGTGACTCAACCTCAACCATTTGCCATGAATCACATTTAAACACACAAAGGTGTTCTCAGAAATTGACTAATTTTCTCCTCTAGCACTCAGCATTCGCCTGATCTTCAAGCAGAAAATTACAGAACCCTGAAATATCATGAAAAACTCACATAAAGCCACATACAGGTATGATACCAGAGCTTAAGGAGCTGTTGACCAGCAAAGAATGTATTATTATTATTATTATTATTATTATTATTACTACAAAATTTTTATAAAAACAAAACCAAAAATAAAATAGTGTATAAATAATGAAAAGTTAAAATAGCAAAAAGAGAGTTAAATAATAATAATAATAATAATAATAATAATAATAATAATAATAATAATAATAATAATGACAAACTTTAAATATGTCAAAACCAAAGCAAAGAAACACAATTAAAATAACAGCTAAACAAAAACAAAAAATAAAAGAATCTACTAAAGGTATGTAAGAAGAACACAAAAAATAGCAAAAGCATTAATAGGCAAATAATAATAATAATAATAATAATAATAAAGTCAATACAAAAACAAAGTAACAAAAAATAAAGAAATATTTACATTAAAAAGTCCATAAATTATAACAATTATTAAAAAAAAACCTAAAAACATAATGACAAAATAGTAATAATAATAACGACAAATAAATACATTATGATAAATACTGTAAAATAGAGACATCTGCATATTGATAGCAGCTCCATGATTTTTGCAACTCATATACAATATCCTGGAAATTTATTTATTCATTTATTTATACAGTTAGATAGATATTTGAGAGAGAGCGATAGAGATACAAAAAAATACAAAATGCACTTTACCCAAAGTACAGTAAAATGTCTTACTACCTAATATCAATGAAAATATCAACTATAAAACATAATTTTGCAAGAGTTTGCAGCAGTGAGTTTGTTGTTGTTGTTGCTGTGTGTTAAATGGTTTTATAATGCATAATGTGTCTTAAATGGTTTTAAAATGCATTTCATGGTGAGTCATGAGTATTAGATTAATAGATTAGTATTTACGATCATTAGTATTATTAAAGCGCTACATAGCTGCCCTGTGTTTATGATAAGGTCATATTTTGTGTTTACTTAATTAAAACTATAAAAGGATATATAAACACCCACCTGAATAATATGTATAATATAACGTTTAAGAATGTTTGCCACATGAAACCCAACATCTGTCTCACTCATTTTGATCTACTTACTGATCATCATGAATTCATCATGTTTCTCATTGTGTCCTGAGTTACAGTAAAGACATATCATTCAACAGGACGTAGGCGGAGAAATGCAACCGGCAGCGGCGATTCCAGTTGCATCATTTAAGATGAATCGATTGATAAGCTGCCACTCCCAAACCACAGAAAAAGACAGATGATTGTGTTCCTGTGTATCCTGCATGTGTGTGTGTGTGTGTGTGTGTGTGGTATCCTGCAAATCCTCGGACATATTTGGTTATACAGTATAGAGGACCCAATTGGTATTCACCATAACATGAGGCTTTCTATTGTCTCTTCACTAAACTCATCTTTTTTTACACTAACATCGGTGGAAAGACTGAGTTACTCACTCAGTGCTCTTCTCTGTTCTTTGATGATGATGATGTAATGGCGTGGAGACATTTTGGGAATTGGCGTTTTATTTAAAACTGAAACTTTATAAAATTAGAGTGGGTCTATTTTGCTATCCAGCAAGTTGGACAAAATCCGATGTACAATAGCAACTTTAGCAGATTAGCATTAAAAGCAAAGCTTAACTAGCTACTTAATGCAAGAAGATGGTTTATATCCTAACTAGATAGATAATTTAAGAATCCTTGGTAATTTATGAAAAATGATTCAAAGTAACCACTAACTAGCACACTTATATGCAAACTAGTAAAAAAAAAATTACTACATACTTTAACAAGCTTACTTGTTAACTATAACTAGTAGCCACTTTAAAAAGCTAACTTACACATTTTAATTAGTTTCCTACATTTAGCAAGCTTTTTTTTTAATAAAAAAGACTAACAAGCTAATTTGACAAGTCGATATATAACCAGTTAAATAGAAAAAAAAAACAATAAAAGAAAAAAAATCAACAGGCTTGTGGTGCATCAGGTGCTTTAAAAATATACAGTAGGCTATATTAAAATGTTATGAGTCCTTGTTGTTCACATGGGATATTTATTTTGAGCAAGAGTATTAATAAGTGTATAATAATTACATTTTCTCTTTAGTGGTTTACAGAATCTGCCACGTCATCACTTTAAAAAAAATGTGTCTGTTTGCTTTTAAAAGACAAACAAACCTGAATCCCTTTTCTGCCTCAAAATGTTCATCAGAATTATGGGTTTCAGGAAAAATATCATATGCATGTGTGTGCATGCGTGTGTGTGTGTGTGTGCACGCTGCAGCCTGTGTTTCTAACCAGTTCAGTGAGTCAGGATTCCTCTCAGAGTGAAATGGTTACTTTCTAAGAAATAATAAGACGTGAAAATGAGTGGCACAGCCCAGTCTGAGTAAGCAGTTCACACTCCCACAGTTCTGCTCAAGTCAGAGTAATGTGTTGAAAAGAACTGATCATGACTTGTTTGGTAGCAGTGGCAGAGAAATTCACCACCGTACATAGTATGAGTTTACCACAACACCAAACCAAATCTGACTATTTAAACACATCAAAAGAATAAAAACACCAAGTAAAATGTATCTGCCTAGCTAACATGAGATGCTAATTTACAAATCAGTGTAGTATAATGATCAGGTTTACAAACACTTCCAAAAAAAGTAACTAACGTTAATTTAGAAGCTAATTTACAAAATGTAACTAATTTTAAAGCTAAGGTAGAAAACGCAACCAGTTAGCTAATTTATGAAGCTAATTTACAAAATGGGACTAGTTAACAAATTTAAGAGGCTACTTTACAAAATATAACTAGCTTCTGTACCTAATTTAGCACCTACCTTATAAAATTTATTTAGATAGCTAACTAAAAGCTTTAACTAGCTAACTAATTTTCCAAACTATTTTACACAATGTAGCTAGCTAGCTAATATAAGAGGATAATTTATAAATCAGTTTAAATCATAGAATTTCAAAAAATTTCAGAATAGGTACCAAGCTTGTTAATTTAGGAAGCTAATATCCAAAATTTAACCGGCAAACTAATTTTACAAGCTAAGTTAGAAAATGTAACCAGTTATTTAATTGAATAAGCTAATTGAAGAAGAAAACTATAGCTAGCTAATTTCTAGATAGCTAATATAATAAGCTAATTTAACTAGCTAGCTAATTTCACAAGCTTTAAATTACAAAATGTAACTACAAAAGCTATGTAATATAAGTGTCTAATTTATAAATCAGTTTAAATGATGATGATGATGATGATGATGATGATGAAGTAACTAGCCTGTTAACTTAATTTAATTAATTAAATCCAAGGAGATAGCTGATATAACAAGCTAAATCAAACCACAGCAATGTGCCAAAATATATATCAGTGTAGACTTTAAAGGGGCAAAAAAAACACTGATACTGGAGACTCCTTCCATAAAACGTTACCATATACAGTACAGAATTACATGGGGGGTTTTTATGTGTTACTAAAGTTTTTCTGTTGTTGTTGTTGTTTTTTTAAATGTTTTAAAAATCCATTTACATTTTTAATTTATTAAATCAGCATGTAGAAACTGCTTGTTAAATAGTTTTGTTTTGTTGTGTTGTCAGAATTCATTTAGGTGAATGTGAGTGTTATCAAAATAAATACAGCAGAAAAAGGGTATAATTACAGGTCTGACCTGCAGGTATAAAACTATTACAGTGGCCCCACAAGTCTGCATACTCCCATTATATGAAAAGTATATGTACAAAAAAAAAAAAGCCAGAGGCATATTTAGTCTACCTACAGTTATGTCAGTTCTGTTTAGAATGACTTTCTTTCTCTTAGTTATGTGGCCAGTTCTATTTTCCTGTATAGTTCATAATACAACAAATAGCTTTAATTACAATATGAGGGGCGTTAAAGTAAAAAAAAACAGAATCAGGATTTAACTAGAATAACAGAACACAGTTCTGTCTTTATTTCTCTATATAATCTCCTGCTACACTAATGCACTTCACTAGTGCTTGGACACCATCAACGTAAAAAGTTTTTTCAGTATGCTGGAGCCATGATTAGACTGCTTGCTTCACTTTTGAAATGCTGGCCTCCCAGGAACTCCTTTAATGCCCAGATGTGTCTCTTCCACAAGTTCGCTGAATGCTTACAGGAACGAATACAGTGGGCTCCACCCAGGATTGTCATTCACGGACGTAGGACCTTTTTTAAAACATTTGCACCATTCAAATGTTTTACTGTGGCAGGGTGTCTCATCACCATAGTGTGCTTGAAGTCTTCTGCAAATGTCAATTACTTTTAGGGTTTCTTTGGCCGAAGAAAGTCCCAGTTTGACGTGAACACACACACACACACACACACACACACACACACACACATTTTATATACTGTATATATACTGTATATTAACTGAGTTATGATATTCTGTTATATTATGCAAGGTGAGTTTATATACAGTATGAGTATATGTGTGTGTGTGTGTGTGTGTGTGTGTGTCTGTGTGAATAAAAATCTGTTTTTATTTGTTATCTTAACAGAGGCACCTTTAGATTTTGGTCTTTTTTTTCTTTGTCTTTATTTCTTTCATTGTTTCTTTCTTTTTTCTTTTATGCATCAGTGCATCTTTTATATTTTGTGATCATGACGATTTTTTTCCGTTCCATATTTAATTTATTACTTTATAATTTCCTTTCATTTCATTTTTGTCATCACTTGCTATTTTTACCTGCACCTTACTTTCCATCCATCTTTTTTCTTCCTTTGTTTCTTTCATCTCTACATCTTCTGTAATGTTTATTACTTTTTTGTATTTACTTTCTTTTCATTTGTTTTTCTTTACTTTCCTTCCCTTTCTGCTTTCCCCTGCATCTTACTTTTCTTTTATCCATTTTCTTTCTTTCTTTCTTTCTTTCTTATACTTCGTGCTGATTTGTATGTAAGATGGCATGATTACTAACACAAGTTATTCCAAAATGTTTTTAATAATTAAAACAGATGATGTCATTAGACATGGACAATCCTAAGTGCACACAGGTGCATGTGCGTGCACACATATACACACACATAAACATTGATTCAACTGTTTGCTTATCTTTGTTTGTCTTATTGGCTATTTTTTTTTTTAGTTCTCTCTTTCCTTCTGTCCTACACACACATACTCACATACACAGCAATTCTTGATCACAGCAGAAAAGCTTAACCATGGTTTACCCCAATCAGAGGTTCAGTGCCGTGCAGCAGAATCAGCGCTACTGTAGCCCTCCATGATCAATGTTTTGGGTGAAACACTGGAGTAAAAGGTGCCAAAATGAGCTCATCATCACTGTGTCGGAGATACACACTCCATTATAAAAGGCTTGACACTCTTTGCGAGCAGACAGACAAGTTGGCCTGGCTTAGAGCGTCTAGACTACTGAATTACCCTGAGTGGGATTACCTTTGTGAAGTTTTGTGTACACTATCCCCAATTATGTGCTTCATCACGCTGCTATAGATAGCTGTGTCTGTGTGACGGTGTGCTGTGGGTTTGTGGGCTTGCCTGCACTTTGCTGCTTGCAGTTTGAATCATACAGAGTGAAATGAACAAGAGGCATGAGAAATATAAAAGTTAGAATTTTGTTTTCGAAATGTGCATGACTTATGGCATTTCCACAAAACCGGATTCAACATTGCTCCTTTTCAGTACTAGTATAACCTCTGTACATTTACTGATCCTGTAATATTTATGCACCATTTTTGTAAACATCAGATTTCACACTTAAATCAACTTTCAGTTGTCACCATCTTTCAACCTGCTCTCCTGTGTGAACATCTCTTTTTCTTTGTTACTCTTTGCAGGTGTCTCTTAGTTTAGTCTATAAGCCGCTTCTAACAATTCTGGTACCTTTTTTTAACCACTACAGCCAAGACTCACATGCTGTCATACAAAGTGACCATTTTACTGGAAGAACAAATGACCAATGATGGAAGTTTTCCTGTAGCCTCTCCAATTTGACTACTTGGTCTCAGTGATCTCTGACTTCTAGAAAGTTATGTTGCTGAGGACCCCAAACTCCTGCAACTCACAAACACACACACTTGCACACTAGGCAATTTGGAAACACCAGTCTACCATGCATGTCTTTGGACTGTATGAGGAAACTGGAGTACCCAGAGGAAACCCATCAAGCACAAGGAGACGTAGGTAAGATTTGAACCCCCAGCAAGGAGGTGTCTAGACTAGATAATGCTAGACTAAGCTAACCAATGAAAGCCATTTTTGCCAGTTTTACATTAGGAGGCACTTGTTTAACATTTACATAGCTTAAAGGTTGACCTCAATGGAAATTCTCCAGGACAGATTTTTTAAGAGGCTTTTGAATGAGCAGCATTCGTACCTAATATTGGAAAACATTCATAGCTAAAAATGGAAAAAAAAGTATGATCTGTTTCTCCGTAGTTTCTCATATCCAATTTCCACCGACAGGTGGCTGGTTGGCAAAGACTGTCATATGCTTTCTCCAAGACATCTGAGATGTGACTCCAGCCAACTGCACCTTTTCAAACTGCTGCTATAGCACCTTTAATGCTGTTCACCTACTTATCCTTTCATGATTTAACATTTAGCCATTTGGCTGACGCCCCTATCCAATCTGCCATTGCTGTGATATAAGATAATTGAGTTGTGATGTATTTGGGGTTTTTAAAATAATTAGTTTTTTTTATTTCCTCCAACAGCACACACATCCTGAAGGGTTTCTTTCCTTACCACTACATTTCTAAGCATTTCAAAGCAGCTGAATGAGGCCATTGTTCACCAGAGCATGGCACACTTCCTGTCCACTTTGCACCTGGTAACGGAACTGTACTGGCATGTACACTTGCCACTAGAATATGATCCCTAACAAAATAAATTGCTTCCATTTAAGCACCACATAGCCCTTGTTACATCACAAATCCTCACCCTACACCCATGCACACACCTGATGACATCATCATCCATGCCGAGAGCTGAACCGAACACCTGGTGCACCTCTTGGGGCTGTTTAAAATACATAATTGAAAATATGAACAATATGAAGGTAAGGAAACCCCTAATTATTTCATCCTGCCACAAATCTCTGAGCACAACCTAACCTCACCACTTCCTGCTCAAGTTCAACCCAGTGTGTTATAAGTCAGACTTCCCTCAGGGCCTAAACCTGTGTGGTAGACCTGTTAGCACTCTCTCTCTCTCTCTCTCTAAAGCCATTATAGGCTGTGTTAACATCAGGAGCTTTTAATTACTCCTTTAGCGAATATGTATAAGATGACCCTAAAAAAAATTCTGTAATGGACTGTAATGTGTGATAATGTTGTTCTTTATTGTAAACGTAAATAGGTGTGATTTGAAAAGAAATATATATATATATATATATATATATATATATATATACATTCTTCAACACAACTTTAAGGTTTTGAGGATATTTAGAATTAATTGTATCTCATGTACATGAATTAATCAAAATGTGGAAACAAATTTTATCTCTGTACACAACGTGAGAAACGTGAGAAGGAAATGTATCTCATATATGATAATTAACCAGAAATGTGGAAATAAATTATGTCTCCTGTGCACAAATCAACCAGGAAGTGAGAATAAATTACATCTCCTGTGCACAAATGTACGCGGGTACCCTTTAGTAAAATGAGCAAACAAACGACTGAAATGAGCAAATAAAAAAAAGACAAAGCCCTCAAAAGCATTGCAGCTGGTTCTACAGGATGTTTAACAAAACAATGCAGCTACTTTTCTTATAAAACTGCACAAATTGTACCTGAGACTATATTTGTGTATGTTGTAGTTAAATAATAACCTTTTCACTGTGCCATAATTTATTTAACAAAAATGAAGCCAAAAAAAAGGGGTCTGGGTAGTACTAAGACCACCTTTACTGCTTCCACAAGATTTAAGAGAGTAAGTTGCAGAACGGTGCTGCTAATCATCAACCTTTGATTAACTGAGCATCAGCAGGTGTGCAGGCTTCTATAAAAGTTTTGCCAGTTTGCTGGTCTGGAACATTCAGGTGTGTATACGCAATGCCAAGAGGGAAAGACATAAGCAATGTACTAAGCAATCTTAGAGAAGCCATTTTTGCAGTACATCAATTTGGAGTTCAGAATTCTACAGTGAGAAAGATTATTCACAAGTGAAAAACTTTCTCGTCAGTTGCCAGTATTCCCAGGAGTGGTCTTCCAGCACTTTCACCCCAAGGTCAGATCATGCAATGCTAAAATAAATAAATAAATAAATAAATAAAATAAGAGCTACATCTCAGACCCTACAGGCCTCACTGAGCATGTTAAAGTAGAAGAAGACTGAACAAATACGGTTTGTTTGGAAGGGTTGCTTGGAAAAAAAAACTCTTTTGTCTATAAAGAATATGGAGGTTCGACTGAGGTTTGCAAAACTGCATCTGAGCAAACACAAACCTTCTGGAACAATGTCCTATGGACAGATAAGACCAAAGTGCAGTTGTTTGGCCTTAATGCCCAGCACCATTTTGGCAAAACCAAACCGCAATTCAGCAGAAACACCTCATACACAGTGTCAGGCACGGCGGTGAAGGGGTCATGGTTTGGCCCTGTTTTTGCCACAGGATCTAGGCATCTTGCAGTCATAGAGTCGACCATGAACTCCTCTGTATATAGAGTATTCTAAAGCCAAAAACAATATAAGAGTCTGATAAAGTCATAAAGGAATGATTATTATGTTTTACACAGAAAAACATAGAAATGAAAAAGGGAAACTTTAGCACATGACTGTATAGTGCAACTTCAAAATTTTAAATATGGTGAAAAAGTTACGTTACTTAAAATGAAATCTTTCAAAACTTTTTTGTTTCACTTTATATGATTACAGCACATAAATCAAAATTTAAAAATATTAGAATATTTCCTAAGATGCTCTCAGTACTTGGTCAGGGCTACTTTAGCATGAATTACTGTGTCAAATTGACATGGCATGGAGGCGTAACCTGGGGCAACACCGAGGTGTTACTGAAGACCAGGCTGCTTTGATCCTTGCATCACTCTTTAAAATTTGAATTTAAATGTAATTTATTTAAATAAAATTTTTCTGTAAGAGTACATGAAAGAGTATAGATTAAAGTTTTATCTATTAGCTCTATTATTACTATTAGCTATTTTGTACGTATCACATATTATTACCGCTCAGCACATCAACAGCCGGCCAGAAATGACAAGCTCGCCGCTGAACTTCTGGTACTTCTCGTACTACAGGTCTCTCTGGTCGTACATTCAATCTTCAGAACACAGAACTGTCGAGAACATTCTCTGAATGCACAGATTGATCTGTTCCCCCCCACCCCCACTGATAAACATGAGCTCAATGCAGTTCGAGGATTTGGTCAATGAGGTCATCACTTACAGGGGCTTTTTGCTGCATGCAGTGAAATGAACACTCAGATCTGATTATATGAAGTGTAATGAGTAATGAGAAAAAATGTCAAGCGTTCTCGTATTATCGAAAACAGAGGTTCATAAGCGTAAATACTATTTCGATCCACACAAAGCTTTCTAAAAACAGCCGGAAGTTGCATTTGTGATGTGATGTGATGTTGAATAACACCTGAGTAAAGTGACAGACAATTCTTGTTGTGTTATGACGAGGCTGATTAATGCCATGTTGGAACGTCATGACAGCTCATTCACATGTGTGTGTACCTGTGTGTTTCTGGTAAGTCAGATTCATATAAGGGAATTAAACACTTCAGGACATGATGCTGTTGGAAAGTAATCAAGAGTAACTCCCGTTTCCTGTCATTGAACGTTTT
>JAOVVB010154260.1:0-11752 GCA_028570985.1 Heterobranchus longifilis | reverse complement strand
TTTCATAGTAAAAATGTTACAGCTACATCTTGGCTTTTGTTGAATTCACAGGATTTTATTGGCAACTTTTGTTGCCAGGTAAGTACTGTAATTTAGCATAATTACAAAAAAACCCTGTAATGTCTTTTTACAAGTTTAATTTTATAATCCTGTAAAAAATACAAAAAAATACTGTATTCTGGAAACATTAATTTATTGTAAATTGCTAAACAGTATTGTACTGTAATCCATTTTACAGCAATTAACGGGTATTTTACAGGATTTTATTGGCAACTTTTTTGCCAGTAAATTATTGTAAATTCTACAGTATGTTCTTTACAGTGTGGGCCTTAATCTTCCCGGTTCAACTTTACCATTTGATACTGTCCTGGGTCAATGAATACCAAGGCTGCCTCACCACCACATGAAACAGCAGAGGAGGGCATCCTATCTAAGTCCTGTTTTTTACAGACCATCATTGTAGTACCATGGGAACAAAGTTGCTTCCATCTCACCATCGAGATCGATGATCATGTGGGTCCACACCTCGTCATGTACAGGTCATCCCAACAATTTACCTACTAGGAGGAGGCATTACAGCAAATTCAGTCCAATGCTCAGATAATAAAGAAACACTCCAGAATTTGACCTATAAGCTTCTGTAAGCACATTAAATGATTAAGTCTATGACAGCACATTCAGTAACAGATGGAAAAGCCCATTCTCCCCCAAAACACTATGACAGCATGACTTTTTGAAAGATTGCTTCTGAACATATAACAAAAGTTCTGGAACACTATCTTTTGGAGTGATAAGACCACAGCTCTTTAATTTAAGGCTCCTGAGTGGCATGGCTGGGACTTGTAGTAGTCCACTAGATGGTGACAAAGGCCAGTGCAGTTAGTTCTGGTCAAGTTAAAAAAAAATGTTGACAAAGAGTAGAATCAGGACTGGGTGCTGAAAGTGCTCTTATACTTGCACTAATGAAGCGATGAAACACACATGAGTATGACAAATACAATACATTTGCTTTGTGAGACACAAGAGATAAAGATTTCACACAATAGTACCATTGATTGACAGCTTTTTTCCACACTGTGTGTGTGTGTGTGTGTGTACATATGGACGATCTGTAAATATTATGTTGTATGTTATAATTACAGAACATCAGAAACATTATATACACACATTACAATGACACTGCTGCATTACTTTCAGGAGAATACACAACATATGAATACTCCAGTTCATCATACAGTACATCCTCTTGGGCATCTTCTCAGAGAACTGTGGAGCAGAAAAGATCATCACTTTAACTTATTGTAATAAGATACTGTATTACTGTATCTAAATAACACATCATTTGTAAAATAAATGCCATTGTTAACTCGGTTTGGGCATCTAAATCTATCCACACACCACACACTCAATCATACACTGCAGGCAATTTGGAAATGCCGATCAGCTTACACTGTGTTTGGACTGGGGGAGGAAACCAGGGTAACAACAGGAAACCCCCTAATCACAATTTCTGACCCTGGAGGTACAAGATAACAGTGCTAATCACTGAACCACTCTGTCACTGGTGGAAGTGGTCTTTTTAATGCATCCATTTAGGATTAAAAAAAACTAAAAAACTTTATTATAATTATATTTTATTACATAAACCTGTAATAGGTAGGCTTTTATAAATTTCTTAAAGTTTCCCTCAAAGGAACTAAGAGGTCTTATCCAGCATGACAATGTCCTGCACCAAGCCAGCTCCATGAAGACATAGTGTGTTGAGAGTGTGTTGGGGTGGAAGAACTTAAGTGTCCTGCACAGAGACCCGACTGAACTAGACCCCACTGAACCGTTGGGATGAACTGGAACTCTGACTACACTCGAGGACTACTGTATATTTCTGTGCCACAGTCCATTGGATGGCTATATTGATTTGTTAATACCGCATCTGGTAATACTGATTACGGTTCTGACTTTATCTTTTGGCCTGTCTCCTAACTCTACCCTATTATCTGTAATTACAGTGTTATGTGGTGAAAACAGACAAGTGAAGTCATGCAAATAGCGAAACATTTCAGTGCTGTTATATGAAATATACGCTCATTGGAAAAATTGCTGTACTGTATATGTTGATCTTTACAAAATTACACCAAAGATGAGCATAAATATATATATTTTTTACTGCACATACGGATATTTAATAGAGGCTAACAGTGCATGACGTAAAGGTGATAAAGTGCTATCACGCACATAATCATGTGTCTGTGATGATCACAGCTTGATGTCTGGCTGCATTCCAGGTTCCAGTTCTCAGATCCAGACTAATTAAATTCTCTCCATCATGACCATACTGCATGTATCCTCTAGTGGTGCCGTCACCATTCACTGCGGTGTATAAACTCCTGCACACACACTCTCACACACACACACACACACACACACACATTTCTTTAGTTATTTCTACACATACTCATTCTGTCCTCATGCACACAATTTAGGTAACGTCAGATCCTGCAGACTGTATCTTTCCGAACTTTAATGGAATTGTATATTTAAGGAATACTGTAGCACATTTTGTGACATGCTGTTGCATGAAATAATCATCAAGAATGTTCTGATTACACAAAGTTAATGTTACCAAAATTTCCTCACAGAGTTTCTTTTTTTTTATATCATTGCAATGTATTGACAATCACAGCAGCATTTCATAAAAAAAGTTACTTCTTTTTTATGTTATTACATTACAGCAGCTATAAGCAGGCCTTTCCTCACCAGTCTCTCACTTCCCTATCTCTGTCTTAAAGAAATCGCCACTGTTCTAGATGTTTGCTTATAACTTCAATTCATTAACGCAATTATTTGTATAGTTATTCAGACAAATAGACACAGTCATAAATAGACTGCTTTACAAAAATTAACATTCAGATCTGAATTTGTTTAGAGAACAAATAGAGGAAGTAATAGTGAGAAGTAACTAGGAACTTTTGTAGTCCAAAAAGAGACAGTGGAGGCAAACTGTGATCAATGCACAGTATTTCTTCCCATTTTTGCCACTATGGTAGGACCTCTGGTCAACATTCATACACTACAGGAAATTTGGGAATGCAAACTAGCCTAATTTGGAATGTGGGAGGAAACCAACATAACCGGAGGAAGCTCACCAAGCACAAGGAGATGATATATTGTAACTGTAGCTCCGCTGACAAGGGCCACATTGTGATGGCTAGATGACATAGGGTGAGAGCAAGTCCAAAACTGCAGCTCTTGTGAAGTGAACCAAGGAAGAAAAACTGGTGAACTGGCAACAGGGTCAATGGTAGCCAATGCATACTGATGTACATCTAAAATTAAGATGCCCATGTAGTCTAATCCAATAGAAGAGCTACTGCAGCTTAAATTAAAGAAAGGTTAGGGCTGGTTCTGTTAGAAAAAGATGTCAAAACACACAGGCCATTACTGTTTTGGTGGTAAAAGGAGGGACCTACTGTAGTCCACTGTAATAATTAGCATCTGAGCAGTGTTAGTTGTTCTCAACAACATTTACTTCTTAACATAAAAAAAAAAAACCAAAAAAAACACAAAGACCTGACATCATCAACAGAAACATGTTTCCTTTTGCCCGGAGTCCTCTGATTTAAAAAATGTACATAGTGGTGTAGAATTATTTTTCAATGTATATCCTATGTGTACAACTTTTCTCCCAGTCATTTTTGTCTGTACACTTCCATACCTGTTAGTCCATCACCCAGGCACAGAGAACACACAGTGAGATAAACACACAGACACATGCGATAATGTTTTTGTTAAAACTCAGACTTTAGGTCATGCTGTTAGAAAAAAAATAATCCACTTCAGGGTGGAACAGTAACTCTGCTTCATCACACCTTCCTCACAGTGGATTATATAACAAAGTGTGTCAATCCTTACATATATACGTAATGCACACACGAACAAAATACAGATGCTATTTAGTATATTAAATCACTCTTAAAAGAAAACTGATCATGAAAAAGAACAGGACGTTTATGGGCTCCAAAAGGACAAAAATTGGGCTTCATTCCTGCAGAATTTAACCAGAGTTACTCTATATGTGCCTGTGTAAGCAATCATTTTGGTAAAATATATTTATATTTGGTTTTATATAATCATTTATATACTCAAAAAGCCTGATTACACAGCAGTTCTTAGTGATTTTAGTTCTAGTTTATCGAAGACAAAAAAAATACCAAGAAAAAATACCAAGAAAAAAAAAATAGATCTGTCAGGGATCATCCCTAGAGGGTGAAAACTCAGTGTTAGTGTTTTGTGTAGTTTTATGTTTTTGGACTCAGTTTCCCAGAATGCACCTCGGTCAGGTGATGAGAGAGCTCACCTGAACCGAGATAGCTCATTAGTTTCTTTATAAATAGCTGTTTGTTCTGAGTCTTGCATTGGTTATGTAAAGTGGGCACTTGTTTTGTGTTTTTGTTTAGTTTTAGTTGGCATTTGTTTTCTGGAACTGTTAAGTTTTACATCTGTCCTGTTAAGTTGGTGTTGTTAGTTTGTGTCCCTGTTAGTTTGTCTCCCAGCCGGTGTGTCTCCCAGCCTGGGTGTCTCCAAGTCTGTTTTGTCTACCAGTCTGTTTAGTTCTTAGTCTGTTTAGCTAGAAACCTCATTAGATACTAACCTGCATAGCTCTTAGTCTGTTTAGTCACCAAGTCTGTTTAGTCTCTTTAGTCTCTTTGTCCGTTTTGTTCCTAGTCTGTTTCGTACTTAGTCTGTTAAAGTTATTATTTGAAGAATGTTTTGTTTCAAACATGCTCCAATTGTAAAGCCAACTTCCTTTGGTTTTTGTTTGTGTTTTTTGTTTAAATAAAAAGACTTGCACGTCCTCACCTCTGCATACAGTATATGCCTGAATCCAATCCCACAAGCCCCACCGATCATGAAAAGATCTCAGACACTACAGGCGAGGTTGGATTTTCCTAATACTGAGACTCACTCGAATTAGATGATTTTTATCATGTTTTTACGGCACTGTCTTAGTGTAACGTTTAATTGTGACCTCATCCATATGTAATTTCTAAATAATCATTAAACTATAAATCATATAGTTTAATTACATATTTTCTGTTCTTGTAAACAATGTTTGTCCTGTAAGGTTTTATTGGTGGCACTGTAATGTGGTGTATATTCAGAATTGTGTGAGAAATGTACAGATAAGTGTGGTTTTATTCATGACATCAGTGTTATTGATGTGAACCACCCCTGTTTAATGATAAAAAAAAAATAAAAAAAATAGATGTTCTGCTTGGGTTAACCTACTTTGTAACAACCTAGATTTCGTTCTACTGGTTCCAAAATGGCACAAGGTTTGCACTGCATGTCATTAAAATGATCTGAGTGTTAGCAGGTTTACACTAACAAAGCCTTATGTGCTTATTGCATTAAAAAGAAGCTGCAATATTCCATGTATGAGGCATACGGAAATTAACATTTAGGAATAAGGTATTTACTGTAAACAATCCGTGCTCAAAATTGTGCAATATTTAATGAAGGGGAACTATTTTTTTTTTGTGGTTTTAGGTGCAAAAAAAGCTTGAGGCTATGTGGTAATGAAAGTTTTACTATATTATGTACTGTAAAGGTAGCAAATGCTAAAGACATTTTAGGCTTAGTTTATTAGTATAGGTTTTCCTTATGGTGGGGAAAATTTAAGGAGTCTTTCACTTTGGTGCAGCAGTAGAGCTTGTGCAAAATGAAAGGTTTGTGGTTAGAAAACAAAACTGCAATGCACAGCTTCACAGAAATGACCTGCTTTTAATGTGGTGGCTTGTGGTTTGTTGCCACAAACTAATGAACTCCTTTTTGAGCCGAGTTTCATTTTTTAACTTTATCACCGAATCACTGATCTAGAGCATTTTTTTCTTCTTTTTTTGTGGAATTTGCTCAATTTTGCCTCTACTTTATTTAGGGGTTCATCTCCATTACCTCTCCTCTTAATATCTGCTAAAGAACAGGACCAAATGCCTACAGTAGACCCCCATGACTGCCCAGTCAATCAAATGTGAATACCTGGTACTTGGGGGTTGGACAGTTTTTTTAGAGGTTTCAAGATATGGTCCAAGCTTTATCCAGTTGCTTACTTCTTTTAAAAAATAACATTAAATGTGAGGATGTAAAGGAGTGGCAGCACTGTGTGGAAGTGCCCAACATCCATTACTTGATTACACTGGTCACAGAAATCTTAAATATCTCAGATTGGCCAAATGTCTCTTCTCAAGCACAATGGACCATATTCAAGGTTCAGCCCTATACATTTCATACTGTTTAGGGTAGAAGAACACCAAGGCTGATTCACCAACTCATGAAAAAGGAGGGGAGTGCGTCCTGTTTTGTCTGGACCATCATTGTAGTCCCATGGTGAAAAAGTTGGTTCCTTCTCACCTTTGAGATCGAGTGATGATGTGGGTCCACACCACCTTGAGTACAGGTTATCCTACCATTTACCTCTCAGGAGGCGCATCCCATCAAATTCAGTTTAATGCTCATAAAATAAAGAAATAAATTCCAGAGCCACATAACATGACCTACATGCCTGTGCATGTGCATTAAATGATTGTTTATGATAGCACAATCAGAAACAGACTGCAGAAGTATAGCTTTCATGAAAAAATGAAAAAACCCATTTACCCCCAAAACAATATGACATTATGACAAACCAAAAAATCATTGAACACTATACTTTAAACTGAGGAGAACAAGGTGGAGACATTCAGACACTCTGAACATTCCTCACGTCTGGTGTTAAGTATGGTGATGGAGGTGTGATGATGACATAACCTAAAAAACTTGCAATCATGGAGACAACAATGTCTTTATACTAATTGTTGAGGCCCTCTGTACAGAAGTTTAAACTGGGAAAGCTTAAACGGATTCAGGATTACAGGCACATCAGTAAATCAACATCTGAATGGCTAAAGATAAAAAATAAAAAAATAAAAAAAATGGCCAAGTCAAAGTCCAGACCTTAATCATGCTGGGATGCTGAGGGATATTTTATGAAAGCTGTGCATGAATGATTATTGTAAATTAATAACTCAAGCAATGTTGTTAAAGAGAGTGAGCCAAATGTTTCCACTTCTACAACAAAACATTAACTAAGTTATTGTAAATGTATGCTTAATTATTAAAATGTAAAAACTGTTTTTAATGATAAATGTAAGTTAATCTGGTTTTCATGAATAATGTAACATTTTTTAAAATAAATATTGTTTAAATCATTTTAACATTGTAGTATTTGAGTGCATTTTGTTTGTAAAAATACATTATTTTGTTCGGTAGATACTTTACACAACCATTGTGTATTGTTTAGTTAATAATAAAACTTTTTTTTTTTTTTTGGTGCAACCCTTCCATTTCTATCCAAGGTTCTATTCTAAGGATGCTCTGCATTGGGTTTGGGGCAGTGACTTCTTAGGCCTTCCACCAAATGCCCTAAATATCTTACAATTAATAACTCATTTACTTCATTCCATGCATCAAGGAAACCTCTGTAGTCCAACTAGGGAACACACAAACTCCATGCACCCGAGGCGATTGAACTCAGGTGCAAGGCGACAGTACTAATCACTACGCCATCACATTAGGAGGTGCTGTAAGGGTTTGTATAAAAACAGTACAGAGTTCTGGTCATCTCTGCCTGATGAGGACTTGCAAACTAAAGACATGCCTCCTGTTCAGTCTATCACTGAAAGCTCAGTAATTCATGAAAATGTGCTACTTTACACCTCACACTTATTACAAAGATATAATATTAAATATTTAACATATGCAAATCCCTTTTATACCGAGTCATGTTCTGTATTGTTGCTAATGTATGTCAAATTCGAGCAACTCTCGCTTAAAAGAGAAGGTACACCAAGACATCACCCTCTTCAATCTTTCATCACTCCCAAGGCGATTTCGCAGTTATTCACACCTAATGACATGCATGAGGGCTTTCGGATGAGCACTAAAACATTCAATTTAAATTTAAAGCAAGCCTGAATGCCACTGAACAGCACCCTTTGGGATAACCATGGATGTTTGAGAACTCCAAGAACAATTGGAAATGTTGTTAGCAAGATCTGGTGAAGAGATGAAACCTTGAGAGAAACCTGATTGAAAAGAGTACAAGTACATTTTGAGATTATTTCATAAAGCAAGTCTAAGTTATTTAGGTGTGTGTGTGTGTGTGTGTGTGTGCGTGTGTGTGTGTGTGTGTGTGTGTGTGTGTGTGTGCATACGTGTGCGTAAGAGTGTGGTCCAGGCTCCAGGATAAGAAAGTGCTCTTAAGAGCAAACATGATGTGTTTTTGTGTTTAATGTTTGGACAGGAGGAAGATATGAGGAGAAATACAGAAGGAGAAGTGAGCAGGCCGGAGAGATCATGAGAGAGAGAGAGAGAGAGAGAGAGAGAGAAGTTCACAGAGGAAAGAAATGAGGAAATGAGAGAAGAGAAAGAAGTAGAGGTGAATGTAAGAGATGAAGATTAGGAGACATACAGCTGAATCAGAGTGAGGGACAGAAGCAGGGCTGATGGTGAGACAGGTGGAGACAGATTTGTTATAGTTCCAGTCGGACCCCATGGTATGATTTAATCTCTGTTTACATACAGTACAGTACATTACAGTAAGTCATCATTTAACTAAATCATGCATTTCAGAGTTCATGATAGATGTTGGGGGGAAAAATATTTATTTATTTATTTATTTATTAGCAGACTGGTCTGCACAGCAGCAGCCTCGATCTGTGGATCAGCAGTTTCTGTTCCTGATTTTAGTTTATTTTTTTTATTAATAAAACTGGAACTGAAATAAATCTGGAACTAAAAGCACTAAAAAACACCACATTATGCTGTGCTCATGAAAGCAGAAAGGATTCTCTACAGAAGCACATAAGGAGTAACTCTGGTTAAACTCTGCAGGAATGGAGCTCAGTTCTGATCTTATGGAAGTCCTGATCTTCTTCATGAGTAGGTTTCTTCAGACATCTGCTGGTAAGAGTGATTTAATATCCTGAATAACGTCTGTATTTTGTTCATGTGAGTATTATACTGTATATGTAAGGAACGACACACTTCAGGTCATGGTGTTATATAATCCACTGTGAGGAAGGTGTGATGATGCAGAGTTACTGTTCCACCCTGAAGTGGATTATTTTTTACAAATGTTTTAGAAAAGACATCATCGCATGTGTCTACTGAGAGAAAACACGTTCTCATTGAAAAATTAAATAATTTTACACAATAATGGAATTGAATAGGAAGACCCTGCTCCACCCGAGGCATCATTTTAACCAGGAGGAGATCTGACACATCGGCTAAAATGTCACGACCTCTTTCTTGGACATTTGGATCACAGATTAGTGCTGTTAGTGACCACTTTCCTAAAAGTCTTATAACATGGTGGTGTAACCATATCATCTGTAATGTAGGTTGATCTTTGTGTTTCAGTGATTTCTCTATTATACACTCCCCAGCAATAAAAAGTCACACACATTAATATTTAATTTAGCTTTGATTTATTTAGCAATGTGTTTTATTCATGCTGTGTTTAAGTGATCCCTGATCATGCTCACCCATGAAGTTTTTCTGACCTGGTTTTGATAATGTGTTGGACATTTTTATCAATCTACATTTTTTCCCCTATATATTTCTTATGCATTGTGGATTGTGCAGATTTTGATCTCTAGTGTTTACACAGTACATTTGCATTAGATGCATAATTAATAGAACACTCATACAGCATTTCTGTTGTGCAGGTTGTCAAAATGTTGTATAACGATGCATCATGTATTATTCAAAAGAGAACTGATAAGGATTTGTAGCTGAAAATGGTTTTACAAATTTGTTTCATCAAATCTGTTTTATTTTACAGTCACACACTCTCTGCAGTACATCTACACTGCAGTTACACCAGGAATAAATTTCCCAGAATTCACCATTGTGGGTCATTTGGATGGACAGCAGTTTAACTACTACGACAGTAAGATCAGGAGAATGATACCGAAGACGGAGTGGATACTGAAGAATGATGCAGAAGATCCAGAGTACTGGAACAGAAATACACAGATTGCTCAGGGTTCTCAGGAGCTCTTCCAAGTAAATGTGGGTACACTAATGGGTCGTTTTAACCAGACTAAAGGTAAACACACACACACACACACACACACAGAAAATTAACTTGTTGTACTGTAGATCATTTTGTGTGTTTGTGTGTGTGTGTACAGGAGTTCACACAGTACAGCTAATGTATGGCTGTGAGCTGGATGATGACGGCACCACTAGAGGATACACACAGTACGGTTATGATGGAGAAGATTTTATCATTTTTGATATAAAAACTCTGACCTGGGTCGCTCCAACACCTCAGGCTCTGATCACTAAGAACAAGTGGGATCCTGATAGTGGAAGGAATAATAAACTGAAGGGCTATTTTGAGAACACGTGTATTGACTGGATAAAGAAGTACATCTCTTATGGCAGAGAGACTCTGGAGAGGAAAGGTAAAGTGTGTGATCTGTTACTGTAACTATAACACACACACACACACACACACACACACACACACACACACAGTGAAGGCAAAATGAAAATGCATTTTCCTAGTATCATTTATAACTGCATAAATTATAAATATTAAAGTATTTGAATATTTCTGTCTCTGTGTGTCTCTGCAGTTCGTCCTGAGGTGTCAGTGTTCCAGAAGCACTTGTCTTCTATAGAGGTGGTGTGTCACGCTACAGGTTTCTTCTCTGAAGCAGTGATGATCACCTGGCAAAAGGACGGAGGGGACGTCCATGAGGACGTGGAGCTCAGAGAAACGTTACCCAACCAGGATGGAAGCTTCCAGAAGAGAATCATTCTGAAAGTCCCAGCTGAGGAGCTGCAGAAACACAACTACACCTGCGTGGTTCAGCACAGCAGCTTGGAGAAGGAGTTAGTGCGAGAAGTACCAAAAGGTCCTTAAAAGCTAGAGCTGTAGAGAGTGAAAGTCCATGTAGTGTATCGGCTGAAATGGCTGTTATTATTGTACTGTGTTATTATGATTTACTGTATGTACAGTCTATGTACAGCAAAAGTTTAGGCACCCCTTGATAAAAAGCAGGTTTGAAAAGATGTTAACACAGTGTCTCTTGGAAATGGAAAAAATGCATAATATTTTTAGCAAACTTGAGGGATAGTACTTCTTATGCTATAAATTAAACAAAAATAAAAAATAAAAACATTATTATGGCACTGTGCAAACGTTTGGGCACACTAAAAAAAAAAATCACAAAAATCTGTTATTTATCAAAGGGGTGCCTAAACTTTTGCATAGGACTGCATGTCCTTTGCATAGGACTGCATTCTCTTTACAGTCAATGACTCAGCAGTGTGTGTACATTATATAACACATTATTTACTCTTTATTAACCTGTAACAGGTGTTTCCCATGTGTACAGTGGGAGAAATTAGTTCATTCATAACATCACATGCATGTTTGCATGTTTCTTATCCAGTTTGTTTCTCAGGTGCAAATTGTATTTTAGGAAAATGAATAAATCACAGCTTTGTCGGGGCATTGGTGGCTCAGTGGTAGATTTCTTGCCTGCCATGTGGAAAGCCTGGGTTTGATTCCCAGCCAGTGGGCGCAGTGCCAGTCCCGAGCCTGGATGAAAATAGGAAGGTTGCACCATGAAATTTTGAATCAACATATTTTTCCCTTAAAATGATACATTTTCTCAGTTTAAACTTTTGTTCCGTGATT
>JAOVVB010154229.1:0-11753 GCA_028570985.1 Heterobranchus longifilis | reverse complement strand
AAACCCAGAGGGTACAATGACATGAATCCTCTGTTGCCTTGGTCACAGTGCGTGGTTGTGCGATTTGATGCTAAACCATCATGGAGGACATTGTGTTGCATGGACTGTCAACATTATTATTTGTATCAAAACACATCATTCCTTCAACAGGAAAGGACAAAAGAGTGTTTTCTCCATCTCCAGCACAGGCAGATGGAGAAAAACCTTGGAGCAGAAATTCTGATGAAACTTGGTGTGTCTGGCAGCGCTGGTGAGAGCTTAACGCACTGTTCGAAAAATCAAAAAATCTCAATTGGAGGCGATTGTACAAACCCCAGCAGGTGAAATCGAGAAAAATATATAACACTGAGTTGTCTGCTCTACCTGACTGGAGTACCCTGCCAGTGATGGCTGCAGATTTATTACATAGTCAGGCAATAGAAATAAACCGCCTGGGATGGAGTTTTATTTAGATTTTGGTACGTAGACATGTTGGATTTTGCCTGTTTAACAACATAATGTGATCCTTTTTTCATTTCTTTTTTTTTTTTTTTTTTCAAGACATTGCCTGTACAGGGTTTAAAAGCTGACTCCATCTGTGTTAATGGGTTTTCAGACTGCCCTTTCCAGCAAAATATGTGCATGTTCACGTTGGCGGCAGCCGCTTCATACCCCTACTGCCGCGGCCAAAACCGCTTCCTCTCTGCCGCCTTCCCTCATTGAAATGAAAGGAGGCGGCGACTTGCCGTGCGGCGGTGTGAAAGCCCTATTATTTTCAGGATCACCTACGGTCAGACAGCCCTGTTTAAGTTTACATGGGGGGGAATTGAAGCCGTTATCTATGCTAATGTCAAAGCCACCAGACTCCTTTGACAAAAACAGACCTACTACTGTAGATAATACACTGACTATAGATAAATACCTCATGCAACCCCACATTCAAAAAGAATGTGAACTATCCCTTTAATGACATGATTAGCATTATGCTGATCCTGTAATACCTGGGCTGGTACAATATTATTTTTATATATTTAATTAGTGAAATCACTGATCCTTGTAAGACAAAGACAGGGCAAGGTCATTATCAAAGTTATGAACCACATTTACTGCTGGTAATTAATGCGACTTTTCAAGCGATCTTTGGCAAGAACACACAAGGGCTCAATCAATTATCCTGGGCATTTGGGGAATATATCAGCATATTAAGTGGTTGACATTATAATTTATTATCAACACCGATTAGCGTCTGTAGCTCACAATACATTTGGAAGTCACGAGAGATGTCATTAAACGACAATTTGAATAAGTTAATAAAGACTCAATGTATAAAAAGTACCAAGGAGGACGCAGCGTTACCATTGACCTCTCCCAACAAATGACCTCTTCTTTCCTCAGAAGGCCTCATTAGTCACACTGGAACTTCAACTGAAAGATTGTCTGTACCTCTGTAGATTAAGATATGACCCCAATTGTGCTGGATTCAGTTTACTTGGAAATGTGTCGTAGGCATACTAAAAGCAGGCCGTGGCTGACAAGCTACCCTCTGAATAATTTGGTTTGATGCTACGTTCTGAAACCTGCCAGTTCACAGCAATGCAACAAGACGAGACGGTGTATCATCTCCATAGCAACGACTCTCTGTACTTCCGTTTTAACTTCTGGCTTTTCATGCTAGGGGTGTGCAATATGCCGATGTTAGACTGTGGCTGATTAGAATGTCTCCACCATCTACCTTATTGTTGTTATTGTGCTACAGTTGCACATTCTAGGAGTTGCAGTTCTATGGCTCAATGTTTCCCCAGTGCACAGCGCTGCAGTTGGTTTTTGGTTATTGGTCTTTCAAAAGTGAAGTTGGCAGAAAGGAAAGCTCCCGGCTGATCCGCACACGGAGTGAAGGACACAGAGGTGAAGTGGTGGTAACGCTGTCGGTAGACTTACAAACGGGCTCCGTAGTGAATGATACGCTAACGGATTATGTAGTTTTGTGTTTTTAGCTGAGCTTATCTAGAGAATATTCAGGTAAAACAGATCAGTGACAATCAGTTTGCTGGTGGTGACCTAAGGTAACCCCGGTGCGTGTGTCGGACTCCATTTAAAAATAGTCTTTAAAATACTACATTGCTTGTCAACACACCAGTCATAAACAGGCAAACCTAGCTGTGAAAGTGACATATTTTCTTTTTAAATAAGTGCTGTGTGGTGGATTTCATTAAATCGACATGTTGTGCAGCAACTGGCACAGAATGAGAGACAGTCAAGAGCTCTTAGTGACATAATATTTGTCTGATTTAACATGACTTCCGGTATAAACACTGTTGGTCTTCTATCCGAGTACAGAGACAGAGACAGATCATTGTGTTGGTTTAACAGATGCAGATAATGTCATCTCTGTACACCTCTAACCTTTCAAGCATATACTGCCTATTTAAAAATAATTATTTTTGTCTCCTGTTTGTTAAATTGATCTGATTGTATGTTTGCATGTATGTATGTACCTAGGAAGGGGGGGGGGGGTAGAATGTGATATAACTCTGTACCTAATCCTCTGAAAGAAAAAAGTTAAATAAAGTCATATACATATTAAAAAAATGCATCTAGAAAACAAATTGACTTTCCAAGTCTGCACGGCAGAGGAAATTGTTGACACAATTTGCTTACTCGTGACTAATGCAATAACTCACAGCAAATACGCAGCCTGAATCAACACTATCGTTTCTCACACGTGCAGAATTTTCTGAGATTAAAGCTCTTTCTAATGACAAATGGTCCCCGTTTTGAATTATACAGAATCAATAACTTGTGAGACAGGAGCTAATTTCGTTGCTTTTTCATCTATATCATGAACCGAGTTTGCCATCTGCGTTTCATTAGGCTCTCTGAAACCTCTTCCGCTGCAATATCTAAAAGATGAAACAAAGTAAAATCAACATGTGATCATGATATGTGCAGAGTAGAAAGCAGCTGTTTTCACTGTGCCTCTTGTTCACGGAGCCGTGGAAATTGATTCGATTTAGCTTTGCAACGTGTTGTCGAAACAAAGCTGTCAGCTGCCTTGGGACACACCACGCTTTCTAACATCAGTCAGTGACAAACATGCAGATATGATTTAATCTAGTGAACTACAGCAAGGGCTCAAACCCAGCAGCCAAACTACAGTGTATTAAACACTAATGTTATAGATGTATGCAGCTGGATACTAGGTGGAAGTCCTCACATGACCTAAAGCTCGTTTTGGCTTTACTGGAGAGTAAAAAGTACCAACAAGTCCTACAAACCATACGACCACATAAGTCGTTTGACCCTCTAATACGACCCATACGAGCATTTCCTAAATTAGCGTCCCTAGCAGTGGCAGGAAATACGACCCACAGGAGCGTTTTCTGTCCTCATCCCTACACGTGACGGTGGTTTTAAACGCTTACTTGGTTAGGGTTAGAATAAGATCATGTTTTGGGTTAAAAACAGTACATTTGTTACGTTACTTCACTTCTGTGTGTACATGACATAGACTGTAAAAAATAATGGGCAGAGTTTCCTGGACTGAAAAGTAAAGGCAATGTGGAAATGCCTACCTGCATTCTTTGCTATGGTCAGCAGGAGGCGACTCCACTGGTTGCAAAAAGACTTCCGGTTGTATGCAAGTCAATGGGAAAATGAGCCTACTTCTCACTTCTCACTCAGTAAACAGTTTCATAATGACTTTAGTCTCAATCGCTAAAGTCTTCTTCAATACAGCATTTTGTAAATTATGGTCCCATTAAGAAGAAATTCACAGCGTTATCCATATGTCCCACATATTTAAAACAACGATGTCATAGTCTGACTCGTAGGTCTACGCAGTGCGTTCAGTAGCGACGCATTGCAGACGCATACTCACCTATCAGCTGTAGTGGAAAGTAATTAATTACTCTTACTCAAGTGCTGTACTTAAGTACAATTTTGAGGTACTTGTACTTTACTTGACTAAAACACTGGTGGGTAGCTATATTAAAATGGCAATATTCCCTTCATGTTTGATCATAATTGGAATCCTGGGGAGTAGAAGTAAATTACTAACTGTATACTACACTTTATCACAAAATATCCGGGGATACACAAGTAGCATTACAAATAAAGGGAATCTGACAGAGTAAAGAGTCACTTATAGGCAGCATCAATTTAACTTCCAAAGTGTTACTTACAATGCGTCTCTGCTGCTTTAGAAAAAAAGCACTCGCCTACAAAAATCACATATGAAGTCTCATTTCAACTAGCACCTGCATACAGTCACTCTCCACTACAATCAGCTCACATCTCTGCCAATTTCCACTCCTGCTCTTTTCACTTTCCTCCCCCACATGAAGTGTCTGTCCGTCTGTCTGTCTCCTTGAATGCAGCTTCATCACGATCTCTGGCTTCCCCCAAATCCGTTGTGATGGTGCACTTCATCATCCCACACACACCAGCGGAGGGAGCGAGAAAGAGATAGACGGGGACCAATTAGCATCTCTGTGCCAGTCTTAAACCCCAGAGAGTCTCGGGTCGTCTCAGGGTTTTCATTATGCAGAGGATCTTGTTCTTTTCATGGAACTTGATTTAGCTCAGCTCAAGGAAACTCAAAACTTCCTCAAAGAAAAGAAAAATACTGAAAAACTGTAATTTTATACTTTTTCAGGAGAAAAGCTTCACCTGATTTCCAAGTGCCTGTACTGCAAAACTGTAGCTTGACATTTGCTGGAATATTTAACTAACTAACTAACTAACTACAACATTTTTAATGCAAGCAATGTCCAAAAGCATACTCTTTTTTGATAATGTCCATATTTACTTGCTTGTCTTGAAGGTTTGAATTTCAGAAAGCATGCCAGAAGTGCAATGCTTTTTATACAGTCTATGGTTGAAAATGGCTCAAAAGCCACCTACGACAGCAAGGTAAAATGATGAAAATATTCAAAATATAGCATACTGATATATTTTTTTTTTTGTGTGTGCTTTTAGGTGTTTAAAATATGTTTAGCCGTCCCCATCCACAAGCTTCCGTGCCTACACTACCTGATACAACCCCAACTCCAAAAATCCAAACTATCCCTTAAATACAGTCGTGTTTTTTATGTCTTTAGTTGTTTTTTGTGCCCAAACCAAATCTTAATAGCGCTGTCGGATCCGAATAATTTTGTAACAATCTTTTGTAACGGTTTTGGAAGGCACTGACAAACGATGTCTGTGGTCACAATATGGTCTTTTTTTTTTTTTTTTTTTACCATATAAAGACCACAATTTTATCATTTATTTTGGAAGACATGTTGACGACACACTGCATATGCTATCTTTATCAATTGCAAACCAGCAAACCGTTTCAGCTTATTATCATTTCCATTTTCAATATCATCATGGTGATATTGTGTTTCTAATAACCGTGATTTAAAACTAAATGGAAATGAAAACAAGCAGGCCAGATTCAGGCGTTCATCAGTATTAAAGTTGATTGCAGGTAGCGGAAGGCAGAATTAGCCCTGCAGGCAGAACAATAATAACTATTAAAAAAAAATGGTTTCAAACCTGTTGAACTCTCTGCTGCTTAACTGCACACAAATAATTGACAGATTGCATCTATAACAACATCCGACATCCATCAGACAAATAACGCCACACTGCCTGCAAACACAGCCCAGAAGACTATCATTATCCTCTGATTCTCTCCCTAGCTGAGAAAAGAGTTGAATTAATCAGAAACAGCATCAGAGCTAAAAATGGAACATGACTGAGGCACGTGTGCATAAAGTAAGACAAGATGTAACCTTCACAACAAAGTAAATGGGAATTTTCGAGATATTATAGTTTCAGAGGTCTTACTGAACAGATTTATGTAACTTTATACAAGAAAAAAAGTCTAATAAGGGTCAAATAATTTTCTAAAAACATGCTCTACCAAATGGTTTATTTGTCCTTTTATTGTAAAGGTAGTGATTTTATAGATTTTAGATAGTGATTGAATTTTACACAATTTCTAAGATGTTTGCAAAATACTGTAATGATAAATATCTACAATAAATATGTGAAAATAATACTAGTAGTGGTAATACTACTAATCCCACGGTAACAAATTGACATATAACATATAGCATTATAACAGTACATAGTTTGTAATTTTTATTTTTGTTTACCATGAACAGACATCTCAACCGTTTGGTAGAGGCCGATATTTAAAAACCAGTGGGGTCTGTTTTCTTTTAATACTTTTTATTTGTGCAGTTGTGATCCCTCACAGCAGCTGTTTCTCAATACACTTATCCATACATCTGCACATATACACATGTACAGATACAAATGTAGATAGACAAAATAAAATAAAGTAAAGTAAAATAAAAATGAAATAAAGAAAAGGGGGGTAATAATACTAATAATAATACTAAATAAAAAAAATAAAAAAAGTAGATAGGAATAGTTAATTAAAAACCAGTGGGGTCTGTTAAAACAAACAAACATTGATTATTGTTATTATTGCCCCAAGAAAGTAAAACAAATGCTTTTTGTTAGCGAGGACAGGGCTAATATATTCACACAACTGATTAAGTATGTGCTCCAAAACATGGGAACTATATGTATATTGTGCACTTGAATCACTATCTCTTTCACACACTCTTATATCTCATATAATAAATCATGACTTGATTTACGACTTGGAAGGGACCATCCATTTAGCACTTCACTAGTCTGTTTTGGCTGGATCTCTGCTCCTGTTGCAGTTTATTTGCTTGTGTAACAGCTCTCTCTTTCTTTGGATTTTGTTTTAAGTACAGGAAAGTAAAGCAAGATGGCAGTAAAGCATGAATGGGCTGACCAATTATACTGCTTTTTATTACCCACTTCCATGTCATGCATTTTTAAATGCATTTTACTACATTTTCCATTTTAGTTGTCTTCAGAGTTAAAGGACCAATATTGTAAAAAGGGAGGTTTCCATGTCTTTTTTATTTATTTGTAAAGCAGGCCTATAGGTGCTATATAAATACTGTGAAAGTATCAAAGCGCTAAATCCACATAGAAATGCACACCGCCTGTATTCAGAAACTGCCTTTAAACGAGCTGCCAGGACTTCTGTATGGTTGTGATATCACAACTATAGGCTACTATGGTCCGCGACATAAAAGTGCACGATGCGAGTGCACTGATTTAAAAAAAAAAAAAGAAAACAAAAAAAAAGTGCACCAGATACAATGGATGGATGGACTTGCGATGCATCATTTCTAACATCTTTGCATCAGTAAAATCTGATTTGCAATGACGGTGCAGAGACGCCAAGAGTGCAGATGCAGAAGACCCACAAATGAACATTCAGAGCAGACTGGGCTTTTTGTAATTGTTTTCAATGAGAGTGAAGCGTTTTGCTCGTTGCTTTTGCGTTGCTGAGTGGTTCAAGTTTTTTTTCACAGGAGCGCCTTGAATGCATCGAGTTGAAAAATAATCAACTCGGAGCAGAAAAGCGCCAGATATCATGAAACGTTTCTTCCCGTTGTCCAATCAGATGAAGTGAGAGGCGGGCCTTCTGTGGTGGGAGGTACAGTTCATGTTTTGTGTTACGCTAACGTTAGCTCACTGTCAACGTCTCTCTAGGCAATCTGCAAGATATATCTGAACAAACTGTAGCCTGAACTTTCTAACAGGATACTGTGACGATTTTAAACCAGCCGTGTGTCATCTTGTGGGCAGTGTCCGATCTCGTCGGGCCTCCGCTGCTCCGGTACGTGGAGATCTCCGTGCACTGATACCACACACACCACAGAGCTGGATTTAAATCAACAAAGTATCCCTCAGGTCCTTTTTACCCTGTGTTTTTGGAGGAATGCAGACAGAAGTGGAAATATCTCTCAGAAACACAAAAGCAGCGAGCAAAAAGCTCATTTTAAAACAATTACAGACCGCAGCCCCATGCAGGAAGCGCTCTGTGTGATCTGGTCGGCTTCAACAAAAAAAAAAGGAAATGCGGTGCGCCTCGCATTTTTCAACTTGCAAAACGCGCTCTATCTGATCGGGGCCTAAGAAAGCTTTTACCGTTAGGACTCTCCGGCATGCTGAAGCCTTTCCTCCTTGAATACAACTCAATTATTTATATGCAGACTTGAAGGTCACAGTGAAGGTTACACTGTATTTCCACAGTAGAGATAACTTGCTTCTCTTGCCTCTCATCCATACTTCATTCTACCGCTAAAAGAGTCGTATATAAACATTTGGGAAGAGGAGGGGACACGTCGAGGATGTTCTCTAACTCTTTTTCCTGTCGCCTCTGTTGATTTGATTCTCCCGTCAGTGAACGTACATCCGCACTGTGTTGAGCAGAGACACATCGGTGGTCCCGAGGTCCCCTTCCCTCCCACTCTGTAAACGACCCTTTGACTGTGATACATGCTGGATGAGCTTACAGTGCCCTCTATTTCTATTCTATCCACCCCCAATCCTCTTCTTTCTCTTCCCCTCTCTCTGCCCTGACGCCCCCCCCTCTCCATCTGTTAGTCAGATGAAAAATTGGAGAAACATTGTTCTCACCATTTCCCATAACCCAAAATAGACCTGGCCTACTAAAATGGCCCCTTCTTCACCTTCCCATCGGAATTGAGACAAGAATATCTCCTTGGAAAAAAGTAAATCTCCCTTCCTCTAGTTTTTTTTTTTTTCTTCTTTTAATCTTATAATTAAATGACTTTTACTAACTGGGGAATGTTGATTTTGTGGTCACTTCATGGTAGGGTAAACCAGGGTGAAATGCCCCCCTTAAGAACAGTGTCTAATTTATATTAAAATATATATTATTTGAATATCAATATAATATGTATACTAGAAGTATGCATAAGTAAACACACTTAATGTAATTACCACATAACAGAGGGGCATCTGCCCTCAGAAATCCTACTCTCACACTTTCACATATTACCAAAAAGGTACTTGTTATTTTTTGTTCAAACTAATGGATCTCTGTCCACATGATTCTACATGATACTCGTAACAGTAAAACAGTTTATATATGTATCCTTATAAAAAACACACAGAGGGTTATTTTGTATATTACATCAGCGTTCCTGAAAACCAATTATTTAGATTTCCTCCAACCAGTAACATTATTTCAAAACTATCCAAAGATTAACAAGGCCAGTGGCCATCCAAGGAAAGAGCTGACACTAAAACTGACTCCATATCATTATCTGGGAGGGACTTACTATGGTCTACCCTGCAGGCATACTTTTTATTTTTTATTTTTTTAAACAAACATTCTACTATTACATTAAAGCCACTAACATCAATAGATGGTAACATGTAGGGTGGCCTAAAGCCTACACATACCTTTTTAATGCTGCATACAATACTAAGCTATTAAAATAATAGTTATTGACATATTAATATATGTATACATTTAATGGTAAACATACATGTGGAAGACACAGTGAATCCTTAAGCTTAACTGTCATCAATGTTGTGTAAATTAAAAAAAAAAGTTTTTTCCTGAATAGGACAATTTAATAATATATTGGACTCATGTTGATGATGATGATGACATTTTAATTAACACCTGCAGTCTTTGCATAGAAGCAGTGTAATCTCTGCCACATACTGTTGGGTGTATCATGAAAGATGCATGCACGACATTTTAGAGAGAGGTTGCACCCCACAAGGGAATGACGTTCAGTCTGTTTTGTTTGGATTTGTTCATTGTACCTTGTTAAAAGTAAGAGAGTTCTCTGTGCAGAGTTTGAATGTTGAGTGAAGGTTGTTCTGACGGTCCACGACTGAGTCCTGTGCTGTTTTAAAAGAGTTCTATGAGCCGAGCTCTGATGGGTTTTACTGGAGAAGGGAAGGTTATTTTGTGCTTTCTAACTAGGTTTTGCTGAGTAATGAAGGTCATTCAGTATCTTCTCTGTGAAAAGGCATGGAGCTTTATCTCTGAATTGCAAATGGGAATGACTGTGGAATTAAGGTCACCCTGTGGGTCCATAATAATGTGCTGTAATGTTAAAATGAATTGAGCACTTTTCCAAAGGATCGAATTCTGCTTGGCGGTTGAATTGAATCCATTGTTTACTTCTAACGGAAAATATCTAAATCAGTCCAAATATATTTATATGCTAATGACAACACCAGGAAGAAAACTTGGGCCTAAACGGGCTATTTATGCACAGCTCAGATAAAATGCTCCCACGACTGTAAAAATGTATGATGGAGATCAGTTGCGGCAATGGGGCCTGCTTTACAGATGCAAATTGCGAACACTTTTTACACCCAGATCGCAAAAGGTGGTGTCACCTTTCACAAATAATTGTCACTTTCAAATTGATACATTTGCATGTCTCACATTGCTTTTGAATGCTCATGCCTGGGGTGAAAGTATAGCACTAGTTTTGACTTGAAATGTGTTAAAATGAGCAAGAAGAAAATGTTCTAAAATTGCAGCTCGCATGTTGCAAATTTGATTCCAGACTTTTTTGACTCGGGTGGCCCAAGTGGGGCTCTGACATGCAGGTGTAGCAAGAAATACATGTGCACACACACATGTCAGAATAACATTAATTTAAAATGTCATCCTCAGCTACTCATATCTACTTTAACCCTTAGAAACCTGGCAGTGATGCATTTTTTGTCTTTTTGTCTATTAAGAAATGATACATCATGTTACATCATCACACATGAATATAATTGGGCTCATCGAATCCACAAGTCTCAGCTTTCCTGTCATATCCAATTTATACAATTCCAAGATTATTATCCGTTTATGGACCCCAGTATGCAGAAATATTCAAATCCAACATTTTAGAATAGGTGAAAATAACTAATAATTGATACTGCATAAGAAAACTGCAGGGTTTTGCCCCAAACTGCATGAGGTTATCATAAAGTGGGCATGTCTGTAAAGGGGAGACTCATGGGTGCTCATAGAACCCATTTTCACTCAGATATCTTGAGGCCAAAGGTCAAAGGACTCCTTTGAAAATGGCCATGCCAGGTTTTGCCTCGCCAAAATTTAACCTAACTTTGGGGCGTTATTTATCCCCATTCCCATCAAGCTAGCATAACATGGCCGCATTCCCTAGTCTTGTTTAATATGATACCAATATCTTCACTCTATAGCTTTATATCGGAGTCCACTACAGCCTCTTAAAGACGGTAATGTCGGTTGTCACACTCCCGCTGGTCTCTTACTGGGGTTGCACCTGGGGTGGCCAATCAGATTGCAGGGGTGGCCAGGGCCCCTGCTCTTGTCCAACCAAATTCCCATTGGTCAGACAATCACTGGTGTTACTTTCATAAGGTCGTATGTCCACCAAAGCACTTTTTTCCCAGCTGAAAATGCCAGGCGGGAGTAAAAAAGTCAGCAGCTCGGCACAAGGTAGAGTAGGCCACTTGCTCTGGATGACAGGAAGGCTGAAGCACGCAGGGAGAGAGGATGGATATTTATACAGATATACTGTATACTACAGTCCAGCAGTATTCATTTCTCCGCCATTGTTGTTGTTCAGCACTTGTCCATGTGACGGTTGGTCTTTGTGCTATTTGCCCCACCCTCAAATGACAGTGACGAGCACATTTTTCAACTCTGGGGCGACCAGGAAAAAACTCCAAACATGCAGCGCTCCGCTCAGAATAGATGCTCAGCACCTCGTCACGCAGCACGTGTCACCTGAAAATCGGAACGCAAACATGTGAAGCGTGAACTGCAGTTGCAGCTAGGCGCGCTATAACATGAAACAACAAGAGAAAGTTGACTCCCTCTGTTTGTAACCACGGCTGTCCAGTCTGACGAAGCTCTA
>JAOVVB010154219.1:0-11753 GCA_028570985.1 Heterobranchus longifilis | reverse complement strand
TATTCTAAATATGGCGTACACTTAAACTGATATTGATTTTTTTAGGTGGGCCTTTCTTTAGGTGGCTAAAATATGTTTAGCTGCTGACCCTGTCCACAGCAGTACATCGCTTTAGCTTCTGTGTCGGGACTCCTGTCTGCTTCTCCAAACTGGGGGCGTGCCGACCACCATGTACTGTAGGTAATACACTGACTATGGATAAATATCTCATACAACCCCACTTCAAAAAAATTTAACTTTAAGTGTGTTGCATTATTTCTAACAGTTTTCACCAACCGTTGCAATTTCAATCAATAGTATATTCAGGGATCCATCATTGAATGTGAAATCATATCCAATGTTCTCCTATTTGTCACGTTTATCCCTAAATATTTGCCTCACAGAAATTTCTTATCAACCAAACATTGTGTCAACAGTTACTACATTTATTACATATTTACTACATTTGACATTTAACACAGTTAATACAATGTGCTGCGATGTTTTAGACATATTTACTTGCTGACCACTTACTAACAGGACACTTGGTAAATGACTGCGAGTAACAAACGAGTACATGCTCTAGTTTTCAAGCAAATTACTTTTCACAACACAAGGAAAAATAAATTACAAAACCATATGTGTTTGCCTTGAACTACTTGTCCACAAACACCTAGGTACATAAGATTGACATTGAACACATTTTTTCACAATGGTATTGGATTATTTTCATCCACATTTAACACAATAATGCCATAGCTAATTTTATGTTGTCCACATAAAGAAAACATAAAGAAACAGTCTGCACACTGTAGCTCCCTTACATGCAATGTATTGGCACATCCACATCCACAGACAGAAGTAACATTTTGAGCTAAATGTTCTTCCTCAGATTTAACTGGATTTGTACAGACGCCATGTTTAAATATGTGTATACTCTGGTCACATGATAGTCACATACCCCATAGGTGATAAATAACAGGTTATATTGCCTACAAAATCATATTAAACGCACACACACACACACACACACACACACACAGTACAAAAAACATAGATATGGGTGCGAACCTCAAAACACAAGGGAATAACATCATACCTTCTAAATGGCTTGATTTACATTCCCATCTTACACAGAAATTGTGAAAGTGCTAGAATGTAGTCACCCAACGATACATGGCATCTTGGCAACCCTCCTGATTTTTTGCCCTCTCCCTATTTCCTTCCAGGGTCAAAATTCTCCCATATTTCTCCTGATTCATGGCATATTTTCTTTCCTGGGAATTAAAAGTAAAATTTAAAGTATTTAACAGAAAAAATGCTGTTCCAGTGAACTTATTATTTTGTTAATTTCATTCTGCAAAAGTCACCCGAATGCAGGAAACAAAGTCACTGGAAACAACACTTGAAGTTATATTGCCAAATACAGAAATAATGTACTTTATAATTCATTACACATGAAGCCGTGATTACTAACCTGTTACATTAGGCCAAACACTGCAATAATCTACGTTATAATTCATATATGGAGACATGAGGGTGGGGGGGCCTCCAAAAGACATGTGCCCAGGGGCCTCATTGGACCATGATCCGGCCCTGGGTCTGTGTTCATGACATTCAAGTTTCAACTTACTGTAGCTTTGTGTTCATGTGCAGCCCCACTATTGTTGAACATTGTATGCTCTGGGTTTTAGTTAGATGACATGTCAGAAGTAGTTATGGGATTTGATAAGACTTTTATTGATACCAATGCCATTATCGATTCAGATTATCAGTCTGATTCTTTATTGATTCCTTAATTGATTCCTGATCAGTTTTCTTTGTGGAAAAAGGTAGACCTGGACAGGTTTTCAGCATCAATGCAACTGTTTTAATATCTCCTTCTTATTGCAAATTTCCAGCAGCACAGAGTTTGACATCATTGTTTTGCAGTGCACAACTGTCATAAACAACATCCATAAAACATGGATAAAAGGAATTGATATGCTCAGAGGCACACGGTTCCAATGGATTGGACAATACGAAACAGTTTCTCAACTGGAACCGGTTCTCAATTCCCATCCCTAGGCAGAAGCCAGTGGGTTTACTAGACTCCCTATTATGGCAAACTATGTTATGTACACTGTCAGGTTGAACTGGTGCACATGTCTCCAGCCAAAAATGTATAGAAACCTGGCAGTCACTTCTACTCCATTACAATATGCACACTATACTTTGCTTTTCACTGCTGCTGCACATTTTCAACTCCAGCAGCATATTTGAGAAGTTCATAACAGTTTTTGCCAATGGAAGAAACTTTGCTTCTCAGTTAGAAAAAAGTATTCACAGTGTTGCATCCAACAGAAGGGGAGACACCACAAAAGATAAGCTTAGGGTACAGAAAGAATGTCATCAATAATACAATTTACCAAAAAAAAAAAAAAGAAGCTGTTTCTACATGAGATTATACCAATAAAGAACAAGGTCAGTTGTCCTCTCTTCACATTGATGCTTTGACTGTGTGAATGCCGTATTTTGCACCTCCAGGAAATTGGAAAATGTCTCTGTGTGCTGTATTCGTAATCACTTTGTACATTTCTCCCTCGTGTAGTGGAGATAGATCAGTGCAGGATGTAGAGCAGGCGTTGTTTCCCCCAGGAGAGTTGTTTAACACAGCATAAGCATAAAACTTATGTTTTGTTACATCTTTTAACATGGCTCCAAGTGCGTGGAAAAAAATAAGTTACAAAGCTGACAATGTATGTTTTCTTTGTTGTTTGGTTGTAATGGTATGGCTATATCCAGTATATGATTTGACTTGTAAATCTGCATTTATGGAGGTCATCTTGCCAAAGAAATACAGAATGCATGTAAAACAGTTTTTCACACGTGATACAAATAATCTCAACGTGTTAGCCGTGCTAAAACCTTAGTCTTTATACAGCAGAGACAGCAGGATGTATCCAGTGGACACATCAGGAAAGATGATTTCAGCCTAAAAACCAGGTATTTGATTTGCCAGCAGTCTAAATAATTTCTAATCCAAATGGGCATATGATGGGCACCAGGAGATTGTTTACCCCACAAGGCGTGACTGAAAAGTCCCGGCAAGTGTCGTCTTAGAGCTTTACATTTGGACAGCTAGTCTAGTGAGCTATGTGGGAAAACTCTGAATCCTAACTCAGCATTTTATGTAGTTTTACACATTTTTCATTCCAGCTTTTATGATAATTGCTGTAAAATAATCTTCATGATGCAGCAAGCTGTTTTTATTCAGCAAGTCTGAGTGAGATCAAGATATATTATACAAGAGAGACCAGAGAACAAATTACTTACAATATATACAAGATCACAACTAAGACAATGGTCACACACACGCGCACACACGCAATAAGTACATGTTATATTAAAAAAACATGAGAAACTGAAACAATGAAGTCTCACAGGGGAATGTGTCTCACTTAAAATTGCATTGCCATTTATTCCAGTTGGAAGGTGCACACACTACCAGTTATTTCTCAGGTGAGGGATGGTACAAGGAACTATTAAAGCAAAGCAATGCTGTGATGTGTTGTCATCTTTATAGCTTTGAATTCAACAAAGGATGTTACATGTCTTGGCAGCTTGAAGACCAAGGCCTTGAAAATGAAAACACTGGTGTGTAGGTGTCTCCTAGACAATAATGAGCGCAACACCCAACTTGAGTGATGAATGGAATAGCACTTAATGACTTCCAGTGGTCTGAGGGTTGTGGCAGCAGTATGAAAACAGTATATATTCATAAGCAAGCCTAGATAATGAATGTTATTTAGTTGTTTTCGGTTTCTAAAAAGCAAACATGCTCAGTTCCAGTAGGAATCCAATTTGACTTCAAAGTTTTCAACGTGACTTTAGCCTAGTCGACAGTCATTTTCTAGCCACTACACGCATTATAGTTCCTGTGAAACACTGGAAAAACACAAGCCTTGTTCCCAAGCCTTAGTTGACAGTTTAATGCAAGCCTTGCAAATGCAGGGTAAACTATCTGTGCATTTTATTCAGAACACACCTACAGAAGAGTCACACTTACATTACAGTAATTACGAAAAATCGAAAAAGTGCTGTCTTGGTTTGCATTGCATATAAATCTAGTTTCCTCGCTTAATGCTGTTATCATGCCTGTTTCCCTTCTCTCTCTCTGTACCCATGCAACAAGCTGTTTCAGTGATACAAACATGCCACTGCTCAGGCAGATACAGTGGGACATAAATTATTCTGCCCTGTAGGCATGCAGTTCCGGAGTTGCAGTTCATATGGAGTAGATGGGATTAAGCGAACCCTATAAGGGGACAAGTTTGCTTTGTGTGTGTATTTACATATGATAGTTCTATATTTTACATATGAACCCTTTACCTTGAAAAACAGATTAGTGAACTATAAAGAAAAGCTCACAAAATGTTTCACATTTACATGCTATGTGTAAAATTAATCTGCATTTCAGATACACAGAAATATTATGAGGAGCACTGCTCCTGGGTTTATCATTCGTTATTCAGGAAGGCATTCCCATAGTACAGCAAAAAGTAATGGTGTGAAGGTCAAGGTGTTTGGTGAACCGGTGGCCCAGGTTTTCATACCCGTACCAAGTTATCTGTGTGATGTTTGCATTATATAACCACAATCGTGATCTTTCCCGAGCCTTTACAAATGGTTGCACTTAAAGGGAAATGTTGCAGATTTTCAACCGGCTCTGTGTCGCTGCAGCGCAGGCAATACATGCAACGGCACCCGTCGTTCCTCCATGCTGCCTGCATCTGGAGCTCACCTGCTGGTAAAAGTCCGCTAAATGCATCGGTTCACGTCATCCGGCGGACAGTGTTTTACGGGGAGCATAAAAGTTGCATATAAATATAATTCATAGCAGATACAGTTGCTTACACAGTTGAATTAGGAGGAGGCGGACCTCCAATCCGCTCTGCAGGGAGCTCCGTGTGCTGCAGCCACGGAGGCAAGCCACACACCGTTCATCAGCACATACTGACATGACACAGAGCTGGTTTAATCGGCAAAGTATCCCTATGAGAGCTATTGCCATAAATTTAATACTAAAATATAATACGTATGCCAATTTCAGACTGTGGTTTTATTGTTCCCTTGTCCACTGTGTTGAATATCCATGATAATTAAGCAATATCACACGAGAGGGAGTGATGTGCCCAATATCATCACTGCCTCGGTGGCCTGCGGCCTCGTGCCGAAGATTATCTCAGCAGCGATGATATTGCACAACATCACAAACTCGAGTGTGATATTGCTCTTATACAACAGTTCTACAAGTTCTATTTATTAATTAACAGTAATAAGCGACAGCAGATTAGGATTTGCTTGTTTATTTAGTCATTTATTTTGCTCCGCCAACACAAATAGTTACGCAACTGGACTGAGACTGCACTGTTGTCTAGCAACGCATAAACATTCTCCTGCAATCTAACGTTAGCGTGCTAGCTTGTAGGTCTACATGTTACCATAGGCCATCTACTCTCTATCATGTACACTTATCTGTATGTTTCCATTTATTGTGCAACCAGTGAAATAAGAGTCTGTTTACAGTCGCTTTGGTGACATCATGTGTGATTCTGACGAGTTAACAGCTGATCAGACGTTACGTTGCTCCGTTGTTTCCTGCTCTCCAGACCGCCCGCTCTTCTTCCTTCCCTTTGTCCTTTCTGATGACCATTCATAATTTAACTCAATCGTTATGTAGTGTTGGCAGAAGAATAGAAGAACGCAGTAGGCTAATGCTCACTTATAGCAGTTTACTTCAACAGGAAGCATACAATAACAATAGTTTGTTTCACGTAACTTTACATAGTCGCCATTTTAACTCTGGTCTCAACAGGTATCTGCTATACATCAGTGCCACCTAGTGGTAGAAAGCAGTATACATAAGGATAATAGTTGGAAATATTCATGCAGCGTTTGTTACAATCTGAGTCTGAGATAATGCTACATAACAACCATTAATGTAATTAAGTAAACTTGTGATACGTCTAGTTAAAAGTCTGAGTGATGTGCTGAATATCAGCACTCATGGAATACCTCTTGTCCAATCAAATTGCTTGGTCAGAACTAACTGTTGTATAATAGTTCATAATTGTGCCTTAAGTGTCATTCATAGAATGTTGATATCATCAGACTTGTGTGTATTATTGTTATCCTAAACAACTTTTTTTTTTTTTAATTTGATGCGTGAGCCTGGAGCTCACTGCTGTGTTTTGCCGTCGGACTTGTCACTGAGAATAGACCAGAGTCTTGGACAACGCAAAGAGCCTTCAGCCAAACAAGGGCCATGGGTAAACAGGCAAAGGGAGTGAGAGAGTGGGAGAGATAGGAGGCCGGAGGAGCAAGACATGAAGAGGGGGTGAAACAAGGGGCAGCCGGAGAGGGACAGGTCAGGGAGACGCTCTAGTTCTTGCGACCTACCTTAGGGTGAGTGCAGTGAGAGGAGATATCTAATTAATGACTTTTAGAGGGCCGTTCTCATAGAAACTCCCTGTGGGTGATTACTCACCTCAAGGCTGTAGCCGGCTCAGAGATAGTCTGTGCCACACGTGGCCCTCAGACACAGTCAGTCACACATGCAAGCCCCATCAAAAGTCTCTTTTGCTTATCTCATTAATTACAGTGCTGGCTTCATTAGCAATATGAGGCATCAAATGCAAGCAATTGTGAAGTGAAGCATTATTGTTATTTCTTAAATTAAAATTATGCCTATTCGCTCAGGGGTGGAATGAATAAGTCTCACCCTCTTAATTGTGGAAAGCATGCGCAGTTAAACAATATTCTATCAATAAGCACGACACTAGTTAAAGTGTGGAGGCTTCCCCTGGGCATTCAGAAAAAAAATATTTTTTCATCTATTAAAGAAGATGAGTGATGCTCTGCAGCTTAAAAATAAACACATCTAAACATTGGGGGAAGTTCAATATTTTTAGCTCTCTTGCATGTTTTGCCTATCAGCTGGTTATGGAGAGCTTCTCTAGAAGAGATTAGTAAACACAAATGACAACTGAACATCTCCCCTCTTGGCTCCTTGTACATCCAAGGGAATTTGTTAGGCGATGCTTTGTCTCATTTATGGTTTGCAATGCATCTATGAAAATTTCAGCACTCATTACAAACTCTGGTGTGAATGGAAAATCAACAAGAGAGAAGAATAACTTTGCCGATTTTAAACCGGCTCTGTCATCTTAGTGTGAGCTCTGTGTGTAGATGAACGGTGTTTGGCTTTCCTCTGTGGAGGTAGCGCACAGAACGGAGGTCTGCCTGCGACCACGGAGGGAAGCCAAACACCGTTCATCTACACACACAGAGCTCACGCTGCCATGACACAGAGCTGGATTTAAATCTGCAAAATATCTCTTTAATGCCGTGTTCAGACCAGACGCAAATAAAATAATCTACTCGCTTAATTTGCGCGAGTTTGGATGCTGGAATCTTCTGTTTTGATTGCATCATTCGCACGAGTACTCCCGTAACTCGCTGCGGAATTTCAGATACTTCAACTCACGCGAATGAGCAGAATTTGCGTCATTCGCTTCATCGCGCCGCCCAATGAAAAAGCTGAAATAACGAATCAGTCATGTTGTGATTATTAGTGCATGCACGTAATAGAACGTATAAATAGAACTGCAGGCTCTTTCATATCAACTTGCAGGAGATAAAACTACAGGTAAAAAATAATTATAGCAGGAACTGTAATGGCATCCTGGTATGAGCTAACTTGGCTGAATCAAACTTTCACTGTCCTTTAAAGGCACAATTGCATGGACAATGTGCTAGATCATGTATGCACGCCAATAACACTGACATTGCCATTTCTGTTCATACACACTATGTGCAACATTGTGTGAAGTGACATATTCTCATGCCAGACCTTTTAACAGCTATGCCAGTAACAGTGGTGACACAAATAGCTCTCCCAAAGAAGAAGAGAGACCGGACAGGCTTTTCTTGGAAAATAATTTTTGTGCTGAAGGTTCAGAAAGGCATGGGGAAAAATTCAGCACCAGAAATATGCAGCCAAAAGCAGCCACTGTAATGTGTACAGACTCTATAGCAGGAAAAAACATTACCATTAAAAGTACAAAAAATGTATTTTACTTAATTCGGTGCAGAGCTAATGTAATGTAGTGATGAGGCATGCATAATCCAATGCTTCAGAAACACACAGCACATCCCACACGTCAGAGACAGCGCGCAAATACCGATCCTGCTGCAGTGTGACGGTCGTAAAGATTTAATCAACTGACACTCACACTCATACATACAATCACTTCTGGATAATATTATCGGGGACAATGACCCATCCAGCCCAGTACAGACTTCCCTAATCACAAAAATAATTGTATTTTGATGTGTACTAATTGAAGAATTCAATCAAAGTAAGAGAGGCAAACTCACCACAAATAAAAGGGTTTCTTCAGTTGTGCAACTGCTTTTGAGCCAATGTGTGGTCCTATGGTAGATATGCACTTCAATTGCATGCAAAACAAAAAAAATAAATTGCACTGTGCCATCAGATCTACATATATGCACCCAGCTGTGCCAATTAACACTAGGGGTGTAATGGTAATTAATGGAAATTCTGGAGCGTGAGTTTTACCCCTGCTACAATATCCCTTCACGTGTGCATGTTAGTCATTCTGTTGTTCCTTCCTTGTATAAAGCAGCACGAGCTGCAGCCCAGATCAGGAATCATCAATGGGTCAGAATCTTACGATGTAGCATTTCTGACATTTGTGTTATTTATTTTTGTTAGGCTATTTCTTTTTAATTATTATTGACAATATGCAGTATTTGAGCACCTTGACTGTTACAGTAAGAATTATGGCCAATGAGCCACTATTGAAAGTTTATATTTTTCAAATTAAATGAAAAAGAAATCAGTATTTTTTTCAATTTTTTTTCCCCCTGTTGTACCGAAAACATACCAAACTGGTACATACTGAACCGTGCATTTTGTGTACCGTTACACCCCTAATTAACATCACTCTGTTGTCTACTTGTTGAGAACACGGAGACAGTGAAAGCATCAGCTGTAAGATTGACAGGTTCCTACTTCCAAGATTAAACTAAACACCAGGCAGCCTCCAATGCAATAAAAATATATTAATTTATTTATATCTAAATGTAGACTGGAGATTTCATGAAAGTGCATACATTATTGTAAAATGAATGTGATGGAGTGCAGTCAGAAACTCATGGTGGGGAGTAGTACGATTAAGAAAGTGTCAAGAAGAGGGTGACTTTGTTCCTTTTTTTTGTAATAAACGGAAAAACAGAAACAGCTGGATGAGTATCTGTGTGCAGGTCAAGCTTAATCCCCTCCAGCAAGTTAGACATCCTGCATGTGTGCGTGCGTGCGTGCGTGCGTGCGTGCGTGCATGCGTGTGTTCTTGTACACCGTGTATATGATGACATACAAGGCAAAATAACATTATAATGGATTAGTGCTTTAATGGAGCATTGACATGGAAAAAAAACAGAATTGTTTGTTATTTTTCCCTTGCTAGTATTTTAAGATGCAGTCGGTATATTAAAATACAATCAGCAAAAAGAATAATGACAATCACGCAGTGACCTACCGCCTCATTAACAAGTGGATTCACCTGCTTGATGACTTCCAGAGCTGTCGGCGGAATGACAGCTCTGGTAATAGACATCCCTTTATTCTATTTTTTAGTCACATACTCATATACTTTTCTATCAAGTTGTTGAAAGCAGTCGTTTTGGGGCCACATAAATAATTTCTCAAAAGTCTTTTTGGGCTTACCGCCTCTGACACTGTATTTCATGGCTGTGTCTGCAAAGAACCACTGGATGACGGTACTCGACCCTCTCGTTTCGAAATGCAATTTACAAGCCCTATAATGGGCCGCTATTGTATTGTAGCGTCATTAAACCAATCAACAAATAGAATCAACTTTTTGTAGTGTCAGAGCCGCCGCTGTGCCTTTCGATTTAGGATTATTAATGCCTCAAATTATCCATCAGCTGTTTCCATCTTCAGGGACAAAAACAGATTGATGATAAAAAATGAATGAATGAAAATTATAACTTCAGCTTTATTATAGGAAATGAATAACACATGGACGTGATGTTAGTCAAAACGGATGTTTTGGCCTCATGTTTATGAGAAATCCACTTACATTTCCAAGTCATGATCTAATCACTGTTTTTATCTTTTTGAAAGAATGGTTAAGTGTAGAACAGTGAAGTAAGAGAGACTGAGAGTGGTCTGTCAGTGTTGATCTGAGGTCACACCAAGTTATTAACCCCTCCGCTTGAATCACTCTGTCACGGGTAAACAGCCAGGAGTAAATAATAGCGCTCTGCTTGCCCCCTTCTCACCTCTGACCAATCGACATCTCCTTGGACAAACATCCAGCTGCTTTTTTTCTCTCAATATCTCACACAGGTATTGTTCTAAAATAATACACACAGTCACGAGGCTGTGCCATGGAAGTCCCATGGGTTGTTTGTCTACAGGGCGTGCATCCATAAATTGCGTCCTTCCTATTACAGTTCCTGTCCATACAGCATCTGACAACCTAAGCAAGGGCTCTCCAGAGACACCTTCAAAAAGTGATTCATCATGAAATATGGATACAGCTAAAACAATAAATCCAAGTTATGATGGGCGTTGTTTAATAGATATTGAAGGAGATGGGAGGCTGATGTCATGCTGCCACTTAGAACCACTAACCCTTTAAAAATTTAATGAATATCAAAGTATTCAATTTCACTGAAAAGTATTGTAATGTTGAAGTTGCTGGTTTCTTTAAAAAATAAAATGCATCGGCTTCACTCGTCATCATTATCATAATGGTATATGTAATTGCACATAGCATTAGCAATAAAGCCCCTTATAATAATTTAACTATTTTTAACAATTTATATAAAAATTTACCATAGTAACTGATCATTGATTTTCAGTCAAGTGTCATTTTCTCACATGGACTTTTTTTATATTTTATTTTTATTCGTTATCATTTTCATATACACAGCTTAGCTGCTTCCAAGTTCACAATTAGTGACAAATAATATCTACAATAATAATTTCATATTAAAGCAAAAAGAACTAGAACAGGAACTGAACGGAAATGTATGAAAAAGAAAATAATCAAATTTAAATAAATTAAGTAAATTAAAAAAGAGAGAATAAAAAAAAAAAAGTATTTTGTACATTTTAGGGTAATGTGTTTAATGTCTGTATTTATTGTTTTCCACTGATGAACGTGCACGCTGTAAACTAAATAAACTACATAAATTAAATAAACATTCCCAGACTCGAGAATCTAAATTATTGATGAGTTGATGTTAAGTTTTTTCATAATAATCCAGACTGACATGGAAACCTCATATAGAATATATAAAGAGAAAAGTGTGTAAGTGTTATGAGCAAATCAAAGTGTATTTAGGATTTTGTACTGTTCAATTATTCTTCCATATTTTGGTTATTAATGCACAGAGGTGTGGGGTATATCACAAATCAAATTTCATTTATTGAAATTTATATTTATTGTTACGTGGTCAAATAATCTTAAAATAAATAAATACATGTATGCATGTATGTTGTGTGTGTTGCTGCACGGTAACAGGCTGTGATTGGGCGGTCGTATATCTCCTTTATGACATCACAGGTCTGAGTGTCTCGGCCAATCAGAACACAGCAGCTCCGCCACACGTGCACGCACAAACATACTAACACCGTTACTGTCAACACATGTTATCTTCAAAAAACTGTGTGTGTG
>JAOVVB010154198.1:0-11754 GCA_028570985.1 Heterobranchus longifilis | reverse complement strand
GCTATTTTGTTGTTGTTTATTGTAGGTAGGTAGGTAGGTAGATACTTTATTCATCCCCTTGGGGAAATTCACAATTGTATCTGTCTTATTTGTATTTTTACATTTATATCTTACTGTTCTTGTGCAATACCTGCTGCTGTAACATAATGATCTATCTATCTATCTCATATGAACGTTGTCATTACATTTTCGTATGATATATGAGAATGTGTTGAATTGTGATATGATTTGCGATATTGGAGGGAATGATCATTTTTACATCATTATTCTCATTTTCATTGAAAGACATTAAAATGATTATGGTGAGACTTTTGCGAGGATCTGTACAAAGACTTTATGATGTGCAGGCCAGGGCATCACTGCAGCACTGCAATACTTTATTTAAAATAGGCCTCCTACGGTTTCGATAACATTTTGATGAATTGTTCAGCCCTACTTTAGCATTAAAAATTAATTTTTTCTTCTTTTTCTTATCTTCAGTATGTGTTCCCTTTTGTAGTTGCATGTTTTGTAGATGACTTGTAAGATGTCTTTAGAGAGAGAGAAATCATCTCTTGAAGTAAATGCCCTTGTAAATGTAAGATGCCTTTATTATAAGAAATAAAAGACCAAAAAAATATATTTGTCTTTTTATATGTTAGTTGTTCTCATTACATTTCTTGTGTTTCCAATGCTGTCTGTGAAGCCAACGATCCTAAACCACTTAATGATGCTCATAAACATACCGTACCCTTATGAATTATGTAGCTACTGTGCATCAGACAGTATGCATCAGTATGTACCAGAGACTATGGATTCTCTCTCTCTCTCTCACTCACACACACACACACACACACACACAGCTGCAGGAGGCCTATAGTTTGAACAGTGCATCAACACATGCACTACTCTTTTATAGCATCGTCAAAACACACACATATATTGTGTGTCATGACAATACAGAAGTCTGAATAATAGTCATAATCAACAGTCAGGTCTTCCTGCTATCAACACAGCAGAAGCTTCTGCTCGTGAACGCGCATGGACGCTCCGTGCGCACGAGCAGCCCTGTTTGTTTGTGTTGAGAGATTGGAAATGGCGGAGAGCAGAGACCAAAGCGATAACTTGGGTTTGCAAACGCGAGTGCGCCGTCATTGAAACGCAGATACCACCCACAAGTGATTCTCGGAGTTGCTTACGGTTTGCCTCTGCCGATGGGATATAAGTCGGGCGCAGCGAAAAAGGGATTTTCGGAACAAGGTTTGGATTTAGCGAGCTGGTTAGCTAGCTAAGCTAACCGTGCTAGCAGCCTGGCGTTAGCTAGCTTCAAGTCGTGTGTGTGATTTTAACTACGCAGGCTTGTTTGTCAACATAAGCTGACGTTAAATTGCTAGCGAGCCAGCTAACACGCAACTTTTTTGCCCGGTTTCCAAGCTAACCTCCTTGGGTTTACAACATGGTCGCCACAGCTCACCGCAAAATTATTAATCCAAAGAACAGTGGATAAAAAGTCAAGACATCAGACTATCCTTGTCGCGAGCAGTAAGTTAAGCTGGTTAGCTAAAGTTAGCTAACTGGCTTGTTTTACGCAAGCTGCTGTTTGCATGGGAATTAATCATCCAGCGTGACAATTTCCAGCAGGACCCCGCGGGCAGGATCTTTATTTACAAGTTAAACGGACGACAAAACAGGTAAGCCAACCGAGAAACAGCAGTTAAATGCATGACAACATGTCATCCTCACACAAACCATGATTTAACTGGCCGCTGCAGCGCAGCATATGCTGAGGGCCTCCAAACATGCCTGACTCATTGTTGTTTTTTCCACATAACGCTGCTACAATTCACCCACAGCGTCTTCTCTAAAGTGCATATACATAACGTGTGCAGTGCTCGCTGGGACATTTTGCTCTCTCGCCACCCGCATAGAAACATACATCAGACTGTTGCTTATGTAAGACAGCGCGAACGGCCTCGAGGTGTCGCTGCAACCCGCAGTTTGCGTTCTGCACGCGAAAACTTTAAGGACATCTTGATCTCTTTGCAAATGCTAAAAAGCCTCCGGCGATTTTTAAATAACCCATAGAGACAACGCGTGTACATTCTTAAAAAGATGCAGTGAAGTAGATCAAGAACAACAAAATTCACCTTAATTGACCTCACTGTCTATTGTCAGTAGTAGTGTCTCATGGTGCTGGTGCTATTTTTAATAGGGCTGCTTGGTTATGGCAAAAGTCATAATCATGATTATTTTGGTCAATATTGAGATCAGGATTATTCAACACGATTACTCATTTACTTTGGAAACATCATGCATTTGTTGAACATAAAACAACTTGTCTTTTTAACAGTGGGCTTAATGAAAAACTGAAAAACAAATTTTTAAAAAATCAGATAAATAAAATAAATAATATATAAATATATACATTTAAATAAATAATACAAAATAATAAATAAAGTAGATCAAAAATAAATAAAGATCAGTTATGTTATAATGTTAGTGCACTTCCACAACCTACTGAAAACTCCTAAAACATATATTCAACATTTTGGTAAACTATATTTAACATATTCCAGTCAGTAATTCAGCGAAAATGGGCAAAAGCGCACCGCTGTAAAGCTGTTTTTATAAAACAAGATCATCATTGCGAAACAGAATGTGGCACAATTGATTATCTTGTTTTCATAAAGCCAAAATCATAATTGACCTTTTCGATAAGTCCCGCCTTGCAGTTTCCATATGCACACCTTTTCAGCATTTTCCCCTGCAAATCCAGGCTTAACGTCACCGTGTATCGCTCGTCAGCGCTATACAAACTCGGAAAGTTTGACAGGCTTCCCGTGCCTAGTTACGGTTGCTAACATAGGATTGGACAGTGGCCGTTCTTGGGAGGGGCTTAGCGACGGGTCAATTGACAGTAAAATGTGATTAATCATCCAGCCCTAATGCTTAAGGTGTTTAATCCTTAATGTAAAATCTAAATTTCAGTTGACAAAACTGTGTTATTCTAAACACCTTTTGAGTGTAAAAATAATCTCAACACAAAACATTGATTGTCAACAGCTTCATCCAAGTGGAGGGAATGAATAAACCTGCATGTTAAACTCTGATTTGCACTGATTTCTAAGACAATATAGCGCTAGCTAACATTGGAATCTAAATGATTTGAATAACTTAAGTTATTGAGTTCAAAGTTTGCGACTCTGCTGACTCTCTGACCCTGTTTATATGTTTGGTGATCCGAAGTAGGGCTGGGCGATAAACCGATCTTGAAAACTTATGAAAACTTCCACGATAACGATGATAAATTCATGAGACTCATTTTCGATAAAGTTGAATCTGTTGAACAGCCAATCTTACAGCAGATAAACGAACGCACAAGGTTGACGCATGCTCCCGTTCTGCCCCCTCCCACTCACAACAGCATGGTCACCTGTGTGCAGTAGCCGGACAACCTGAGCGACATCGAAAACGAGTGCGAGGAAACTGACGTTTGTATTTACAGTGACTGAGCTCCGTGCCACCGTGATCTGGACAGAACAATTGGCTCTGTGCACATAACTAGTCCGCTGACTTCTAAACATCATGTCTATATAATGCTACAGTCTATGATAAACATGGGTGCTGAAGGGATGCGGGCAGCGCAGAGGGCCGTGCAGCAAACGCTCGACCGAAGGCACAGCCATCCGTGGTGCGTTTGCGGTGTTGTCACAAGTTTATTAAGCGGTGGGAAAATTTCCTCACCGTGGCATCCATACCTAGCCCTAATCTGAACACAAGTGGACAGCCGAGACACACCGCCATTCACACCCATGTCTATCGTGCCTCTCCAGCTGACCACTTGTGTTCAGATTTCGTGACTGCCTGCGTCACTTCTGCTAAGAGGTCAAAGGGCCCCTGTCGGTAGGGCTGGAGATATCGCTGTCAGCAGAATCCAACACATCTCCTTCCATCGGGCAAAACGATGGACGGTCATGCAACACGTTGTCGTAAAACAGGCAAGTTATAGAGCGTTGGTGCGCTGTCACCAAAACAACCACCATGTCCTGCATTGATGCCGTATTTTCCTGTTACGTCCTTGTCGGGGGACAAAAATGGTCAAATGCATCCCAGTCCACCTCGGCAAGTGGGGTGAGTGATTGAATGACAATGCGTCTCGGTGGTTGTTTACACTTGTATTTCGCACAGTCCACTTGTGATCCGATCGCCCAAGACGCATTTTTTTATCGCGTCTTCAAACTTCAAATAAAAGTCCCTGTCTCAATAATTTTGTCTGGTGGCATATAAAACAGATCAATCAATACAAACAAATATCATATCAATACCAACGTATTGTGTTTTAGAACCAGACACCTGCATGTTAAACTCTGATTTGCACTGATTTCTTAGACAACGTAGTGCTAACTGGCATTGAAATTTAAATTAGTTGAATAATTGCATAGTAAAGTAAGTAAAATAAACCTCATTTAGTCTAAATGCTTACAGAGTTTATTGTTTGGAGTGAGGAGCCTTGAATGACAAAATAAACATGACTTTCTCCGAGCATGTAAATAAAAATCATTATTAGTACTGCAATAGTTTTGGGTTATAAAGGCCTTTTGAGCATTAGAATTACTTTGAAATGTGGCCTTTGTGTGATAGAAGTTCTGCAGGGTAACACAGAAAGGTTTTGGGTGAATGGTGGACATGTATGTCAGGAGTTCTTTCTTTGAAATGTAAACAAAAATCCCCTGATAATCAGGCTGAAGCAACACAAATCTGTTTAATCTACAACGGAGGGGGAAGGTATTTCAGTAAAACCCATTTCAAGTTTCTTTTAAGCTTTTCCATTGGCTGCCTTCAGACTGGTGATGCAAGTAAGTGCAAAGCAACTGCAACAACAACTCAAAGCTATTTGACCTCATGTGACATTAAGTTTGGTCAGATTTATTTATACAGCCAGGCAATTATTCAGATTGATTTTTTCTTTTTTAAATCATGTAAGTTTGGATAATGCCCACTGACATCACTGCTGTCAAACTACAGTTTGATCAGTGGCACACAATTTCTTTTTAAATGTTAAAGTAAGCTACATTCCCTTATAGGTAACACACATCCTGTTTAACACATTAAATACTTACTTTTTCAAATAATTAGTTGTTTTAATTGTTTAATTTAAATCTTTTAAGTTCAACATCTCCATGCATGTTGCAACTGACGACTTTGTTTTGCTTAAACGCGCTCGATGACAGCGGGTTTGTGTAGTATTGGTATTTCAGACTTTGCCATGTTGTAGGTGAAAGCGTTGTCGCTGGGCCTCTCTGGCCTGAGATGTAGCCCAGATAAGAGCCAGGATATAGAGTTCAACGTAGGCCTCAGTGATTCAGTTCAAAGTTTGCAACTCTGCTGACTCTCCGGGTACAACCTAGCTGTAAACAACAAAACCAAAACACTGCAATAAGAAAGTGAAAATAGTCGGAATTGTTTAATCACTTCAAAATAAAAGACCCCCGTCTCGCTAGTTTTGTCTTGCGGCATATAAGACGGATAAAACAATGCACGCAAATGCATATTCTATCAATGATGGATGCACTTTCTCTTCCCCTGTAACTCAGCTGTAATGTGAAGAAGAGCCGAAGACCCTTAACCAGATCTTGTCACGGCGTGGTGACATGCTTAAAGCGCTGTAGTTGCCTTCATCTCTCCAGTAAAAAGAGAGTTAGTGCATACTGATGAGGATGTGGAGGCAGATGAGGGATTGCTGCGGCTTGATGATTTTTTTTTTTTTTTTTACAAAAGTCTCTCATTAGAGTATAATCCTACGTGGTTACTATGTATTATATCGCAAAGCAAAGGCATTTCCTTTTATTAGCTCTACACACAAGCAGCTGTTAAGCCTACCTAAGGATGAGCCACATTTCGAGGCAAATTGTTGGGAGTGGGAGCCCTCCTCCTCCCAGCTAAGCTCTGTGTCTGTATGGAGAATGAGCAGCCATTTTAGCACTCAGCAGCACTGCTGCAGCCTGCCTGCCACTGTCACAGCATTCTTCTGCTGGAGCTGTAGTAGGTTTTTCATGCTGTTTGTTTTGAACCCCCCCGAGGACACCTGCAACCAACCTGTGAAAATATCTCTCTGATGCCTTTTACTAAGGGTCAGAATACCCAGCAAATACTGACAAATGTTGTCTGTGGAGGCGGATGGATCAGCGAGGCTCATCTGCCATGCTGGCTTTTGGCAACTTTTTTGGGATGATAGCACATGAATGTCTCAGCGTATACAGTTACAGTTGTCAGTGTTTGTCTTTTTAGTGTTGTTATGTAACTGCAGAATCTATCTTTGACAGCAGCACAGCGTTTAATGTTTATGTTATGCTACTTAACGGGGCTGCACGATATGAGGGAACTACGCGATAACATTGTTGAATATTGCGATAACGATAAATAAACAGCCATATCAGTTCTGCCTTTTGTGCTGCTTTCAGTATACTGCTGAAATCCAACAAATTGCTTGTTGGATTTAAAACAAACTGAAAGGAAGTTATTTATGACATTATTTTATTGAACATTGAACTGAACACAAAAGGCACAATTAAAAAAAGAAAGAATGATAGTTAGATTTTAAAGAGCAGTTTTCTACCGATGATTCTCTTTCAACTAACTCAAAAAATCCCAGAGTTTCTTTTGCGATGTGTTTATTATGAAAGTTGATAGAAAAAAAACAAAAAACGATATATTGTTCAGCCCTGCTACTTAAGTACCAAAACTTGACAAAACCTGAATCAGTATGCAGTCTGCATCTTGCTCTTTTGTTCTTTAGTCACGTGTACCTTTCTTCAACATTTTGGTAATTTCTGTCATTATATTTCTAAATGAAATGATGCCATATCTTGCTCTGTCTGTGAATAATGGGGATTCATTCTAATGTGCAGTGAGATGCCAGTGCCTTGTCTTTACTTCGTTGTCCTTATAGAGAGTTGTTTTTTCTATTTTTAAGCATGAAGCCCAACTGAAGCTGCTGACATTTTCTTTTTGGCCAGACCGCAGGAAATATGGGGGGCCAGCCCTATAAACGCCAAAGCAGAGACAGTACTAGCAGACGACTAGCAGCAGTTCTGAGTGTATTGATTCCAATGGAAGAAGCGAATGTGAACACAGATTATGATCGATCCTTTCGCCCCGTAGTCACCAAAGTAAACACTGGACCCAGTTTTCACAAGAAGCCACATATCTCCTAAACATTCGGACACTGAAATGTTATTTTTCAGACGGACAGATCAGGAGACGATTAACTTTGTTCGAGACCTTTTTCTGTCTCAGCAACGAACTCTCGCGAGATCTGGCAACACAGCGAAGCTAACATCTGCAGTCGCCACAGATTGCTAATTTTTAGCTGTGTAGACATCTAATGTTAGCAAAATGAAATATAAATTGTGCAAATATAACTTTTCATCCATCCACATGACGTTTACTCCACTTTCAAACGAGACCACGGCCACTCAGGAGACAGGAAGTGTGCACCGTTCCTTATCATTGGCGGAGCCTGTAGTGCTGTATCTTTATAACTATTGAATATCTTTGGCCAAAGTCAGTCGCTGAGTGAGCGATGACGTCACACCATTGGTCGAAGTGAGTCATGACGTCTGGCCGTGGCTCTTTCAAAATGAATCTGCATGACAGTCAGCTGGTATCGTCTTTGCCTCCACTATCGCTGATCAGTCAGCTGATATAATGCACAGGCTTACCGGGGCTCAAGAAACATCTGAAAGTTGCACAAGTAACCAACGCTTGTGGAACTTAAGTTTCACTTTAAGTTTCCAGCGGAGCTAATAACATCGGTGCACCGCTGAACAGAGAGGGTGGATCAGAGCAGACAGGTGGTAACGAGCGGAGCAGAGAAGAAATAAACAGTGAAGTTGTCAGCTGGTACTGTAGTAAATGTACAGTATAGGTTTCTGTTTGTCCATGAATAACTGCTGCAGCTTCTCAAGGACCAACATTCAAGGCAACGGTTCATAATTTTCACGACGATGTGCAACCTAGCACTGGGAAGTGCTGACCAAATTAAAGAAAATCACAGATTCTGCATAGACTCAGTGCTGGCTGCATGCTTACTTTTATAAATACATTTATTTTTTTATGGATGCTCCGATATATCGGCCGATATTCGCATCGTTAACGGCAATCGGCATATTGGCAAATAAAATGGCATTCACCAATGGCAGGGGCCGATATTTATCTGTTGTGTTGCATCAGTTTTGCGCTGGATAAATGTTGTTTTAAAAGGTTAAAATGCTTTTGAAGGAGTTATTTAAAAAAAAAATATATATATATATATATATCTTCATGTGAAAGAGGGTTGTATTAAAAGTTGTTTGTATGATTGAATTTGCGCTCATTCAAAGATAGTGTCATGAAATATTGAATGACTTTAAAACAGTTCAGTTTTTTTGTCAATAATGAAGATTTCTTTGTTTCTCTGGCAAAAGGAGTGGAATAAATAACAAAAACAAAGACAAACAAACAAATTGTTATTTTCAACATTGTATCCCTATCGGCCAAGAATTTCACAAACGGTGCACCCCTAGTATTTTTTTTTATAAATAACTGTGTCTGTGTTAAAAAGTAGTGGTGGGGGGAATGGTATTATTTTTTTTGGCAGAGCTCAAATTCCAGCAGCTTGCAGTTTCTTGTTTGTTTACTTCGGGGATATGAAGGAAAACGTATCTTTTGTGATGCAGTTGTCCTTTTAATCGAGGTGTGATACTGGTCTAGATTCAGCATGCAGTGTGAGAGCCTTGGTTTACGTAGTCCTGCCAGATCAGTGTTATCACAAATCAGAGCGTGTAGATAAAATAAACTGTTTCCCAGTGTTTGCGATCATCTTTGATAATATGCAATGGGACGTGCAGGAGCTCTCGTTTCTGCAAAGCTGAAACAGATCGGGTCTTGGTGTAGCCTGTGCTGCACGGGCTGCTGTATGCTGTGGTTTGTCCCTCGACTCTGGCACTCTGAGTCATTGTGAGGCAGCAACACACACACACACGTACGCACACACACACACACACATACATACATGCGCCCTGTCTGCTGTAAGCGAGCAGAATGCGGGGAAGAAGAGAAGAGCGGCGCTGCTTCTTCGACTCCTCGCTTGCCTTCCTGCTGTCACAGCCATGGCCTACATTCTCGCCTGGAAAAAAAAAAAGGCTTGTGCAGCAGACTATGAGAATTTGTGAGGGTTGGGAGGAAATGGAGGGAAGGAGAAAGGTAAAGACTGAAGAATGAGAGAAACAGAAAGACCACGTACGGGAGGAAATTGATAGGGCAAGCGGGAAAACAGAGCAAGAAGAGTGGTTGTTGTGGTGTTGTGAGTGAGTTAGCAGTCGAGCCCCAATGGCCCATTTTTTATGAACAAGGTCAAGCCACAATAACAAGAGTAAAACAACAGTTTTTACTTTCCTGTGTGGATTTGGTAGGCGTTTTTTGATTAAAGTTTGCCAGAATTCTAACACTGGGAAGTGCTGAAAAGCAACAGAGAGAAGTTTTTTCACAGGTACATTATCCTCTGCTGATGCGTTTGGATGTGTCTGTGCCCAGGGGATGCTGTCAGGTGAATTAGAGGAAGTTTAACAGTTGTGGGTATCTCACCTTAGATGTGAAGCGAAAAGTGCGTAATGAACATATGGGGGTGTAAACACCTTTTGTGAAGTGGAGCATAAAGGTGTCTGTGTGCCTGGGCGGCGAAATACTTCCAAAGTTGCTGTGCAAGTTGCAGACAGCACTTGGAAGTTTTGGTGCATATTTGTTATTTCTGCACTCGAGGATGCCTTAACTTGGCATCGCGCTCGCTTTTTTTTGTTGTTTTTGTGGTGTCGCTTTTATTACTGAATCCGTAAAGCAGGTGGAGGGTCCAAGGCCTCCAGCTTTCTTAATTTGAAATTAAATTTGGCTGGCTCTCAAAGGCTGTTTGTGTACGACATTGGGTGCAAATGCCAGTTTGTTTGTTTTTTTCACGAGGAGGATGGGAGTTTGCGATTCAGGTGAGGAAGATTAAGCCAGGAATACATTTTAGATGATGAGATCCGAAACAAAGACAACATCTAATATCACAGAAAGAAGATGATTTAACTCCTGGTTGGTGCCAGCCGATTTGATGATCTCCCAAAATGAGTGACCCGTCTTATTAAAAATGGACTTTTCTCCATCAGTCATTGTTTAAAAAAGCAATTAACACAGTCTTAAAGTGATTAAGTTGGTGTCATTAATTTAATCTCAGTGTATTTCAAATTCAACATTTTGATGTATTCTTTATTTTATGTATGGGCAAGAGTCATACTACAATTAATTGCTTCTTTCTAATCAAGACAATTTGAAGGATGATGGTGTACAGGTGCTGTCATGATAAATCAGAACAAAGCTTGACTATATTGTATTATAACTAGGGCTGCACAATAAATTACTTTTTTATTAATATCAACTGATGCAATAAATACATCGCGAAAGACTGCGACATATCGCGAAAGACACTCAGGGATTTTTTTAGTTCGTTGAAAGAGTATCGGTAGAAAACTGCTCTTTAAAATGTAACTATCATTCTTTTTTGTTTTAAATGGTGCCTTTGTGTTCAGCTCAATGTTCAATTTGTTCAATAAAATGTCAGAAATAACTTCCTTTCAGTTTTTTTTTAAACCAACAAGCAATGTGTTGTATTTTAGCAGAATACTGAAAGCAGCAGAAAGGCAGAACTGATAAACTGCAGTAATATGCAATGTTCAACAACATTATCACATATTGCATATTTTCCTCATATTGTGCAGCCTATAGGCTCTACCCAAATCAGAATTTTCTGATTCGAATCGGATTTGGCTGTTCAATACAAAGATTTGACTGTTCGTTTCTTTTTTAAAAAATGGTCAAAATTCTCATAGACTATCTGACAAAAACAGCTGAACAAAGGTGAACAGCCAGAATGAGTCTTGAACACAAACTAAGTTAATTGAAACACGGACCCTGTCTCGTTTACCATGCTTTGTGGGCGGGTGTGTTTTTTTTTTAGCTGTGTCATCACCATTCATGTCTATAGCCTACAACCACTGTTCAGTGCTCTCGCCCTGCTAGAATCTAAAAATATAATCATCTAATGCACACTGATGGACAAAAAACAAAAAAAAACAACGGCTCCGGTCACCGTCGGACGATGCGACTCAACGACTTTCAGGGGGCAGACCTAATTATCACGTCCCCATTTTACCTGTAAGTTAATTTTAGCATACAGTTCACCGTTCCACATTGATCATTTGTTCTTTGTGTGTTGTTTTCCACATTGTGGAAAAAGCTTCAAAGAGTCTTAGTGTTGGTAGACCCTTTTTCATCATCATGAAGAAAAACAAGATCTTCAGCATTCAGTATTGTATGTTGTACAAAATGTACAAAATAAGTTTGCACAAAAGTCACCGCCAAAACCTAGAAATTCCCACGATTTCAAAGACACCTAAACGAATCTCGAATCTAAATAGAGCACACACATGGTATCGCCAGAAACGACAAATTCCCACCTTTCTAATGACACCCAAACCGCTCCTTGCATCCACAACACATCCGGCACTATTTGCGGTGAAACGAGTGATCAAACTTCACATTTTACCATCAAAGTGACATAAATCTACGTTCTTGTATTTCACCAAGACTTCTGTTATTTTCGCCCAAAACTGCAGATTGAGTAACTTACATGTCTCAGAAGAAATATCTGTACACCGCAGCCATGTTTATTTATCTCCCAGCCATGCGGTCTGCCACTGG
>JAOVVB010154197.1:0-25867 GCA_028570985.1 Heterobranchus longifilis | reverse complement strand
ACACAGGGCTAAATTGATCATTCACAGCAGATATCAGTTTTTTTGTTGTTTCATTTCCCTGCCGTTCTCCACCCTTTTCATTCCTCCGCCTCTCCCTTCCACCCTGCCCCTCTCTCTCTCTCTCTCTCTCTCTCTCTCTCTCTCTCTCTCTCTCTCCATCCTTTGTTCTTCACCACAGGACATTATGAGCTGCCGGCTCTCACACCTGGTAACTACGGAAACAGCTTCTCATTAGACTACTGGAGGACTGTAGCATGGAAGAGTCCCGTCGGGAGACTTCATCATCATAATCAGGTGCGTGCGCACGTACGTGCATGCGCAGGTGCGCACGTACGTGCATGCGCAGGTGCGCACGCACACACACACACACTCAATAAAGCCCGTCTTTCCTTCACTCACTTAACGCATCATCTCCCTCAAGCACTTGCCCACACAAACAGTAACACAACAGTAACACAACACAGAAGACTTCCAGTCCAGCATTATTCTCGTTCATTAAACATGGCACCTCTCCCACTTCAACACACACACACACACACACACACGCACGCACACGCGCACGCGCACGCGCACACACACACACACACACACACACGCACACACACACACACACACACCATGTGGTGGGTTATTTAGTCGATACAAATGTCATGTAATACAAAGCTATATTACAGCACAATACATCCATTTAGCTGTATTTAATGGTGTGAATGACAGCCAAGCAGAACAACGTCTGTTCAGTGGCTAACAGAGTGTATCTGAATTGCAGTTTTCAACAGAGTGGTAGGATGTCACGCCTATTGAGAAACCTTCCAGCTATATGAATGCATCATCAGCATGTTGAATGAGTCTTTTCACTACTAGCCTTGCTCTGACTATCGTCACCTTGGCTTTCTGTCTCGCTGCAACTCTTTTCTCCTCCTGCTGCACCCGTGGATGATAATGCTGATTAGATACAATTCATATGAGAGCCTGGCAGATTTCACGGCCATTGGTCGATATTGTCGATAAGACTATGGTTAAATTTGTCTTTTCAATGCGATTTTTATCATCCAATCACGCCAGGATGCATGCCATCAGATGCACCACATCAGAACTCCGATGTGTCCGCAAATGTGTGTCCACATTTGGCCTCGGTTACACTTGTTGTTTCAATGCGACTTTTATCATCCGATCACGCCAGGACCCAGATCGGATCTTGCTCACATTGTGATCCGATGTCCCAGACCACATCCTGAAGTGGTCAGGATCGCATTCTGATCGGATTGCACAGGTGTGTGGACAGAGATCTGGGCAGAATATGGACAATTTATCAAACGTAAGTCTGCATGACGAGTACCTCTCCTGTGTCCCAGTTTAAAGTTTTATTTTCACTTAATTCTTTGGCTACTAGACAAATGAAAACCGGACATTTCCTGACTTTGCTGCTTCACAATAAAAGCTTATAAATAACAAAATAACGGGGGACTTTTATTGTGAAGACTATATCGGAAATGAAATGTGTTTATCACCGTATTAGCGGTTATTTGTCAGCGGCTGGAGCACAGCTGAGACCGGCGGTCTCTGCTTCTCTCTCCGTAACAAAGTGCGTCTCTCATTACAAAATAAACGACATATAAAGAAAAGAAGAAGGCTCTCATGTGCACCAAGTGTTGTTTCGCCACCGCTAGGGGGCGGTAATTTAGGAAACGCTCCTGTGGGTCGTAGAGGGTACAAATAAATAACTCAGTAACTGCATGGCCCGAATATATATATAACATATAATCCCCCCGCAGATATATCCAGAAACTAATTCTGGTGGATACAATTTAGGAGGTTTGACTCCCAGAAGACCAATTATGTTCTTTCAGTTGTAAGATTAGAAGAAAACTTAAGTGTCGCTGTAGGAAGTGCTCATGTGGATGTTTGACTGAAGCACAGAACTGTCAGTCATCAAATTCACAGCCAATGAAATGCCAGCAATTGTTTGCCTGGCTCTGTGAGACTATAGGATTATGACATTCATAATGGTTTTCACATGCTGGAGGATGTTTTGATATGCTTTAAAACTTCAAGCTGGTAGCTGCAAACTTTAAACCCAGTCTGTCATCTCGCTGTATCTCACTGAATAAATCATGCCGTGGGAATCAGAGACAATAAAGAGGTAACACCTGAACACTGTGTGTATTTCACAGTGTGCATTCAGACCAAGAAACGCAATCAGGCGATTTGCCGCAGGGTCGTCCGGCGGTGTGGGAGTGTCACTAATGGCCCATTTGTGTGACGTCCTGTTGTTTACTCTAACCCCTCTAAATATAGACTTTATAATTCACACTCAACTGAACTGCTTTCCGTCGGAGTTGTTATGATCCTGAGATTTCCGAGCGCACTTGAAAGCAGCTTAATTTGGAGAAAGAGAGAGAGAAATGAGAGAAGAGGGTCATGCATTGTTTTGCAGTTTTTTAGTCAGCTGTTGCTCCTGGACAGATAAGTGCTTGTGTTTCGTTTTTTTTTTACGTTACGTGACTGGTCACCGCAGTGCGATGTTGGGTTGCATTTCTCCAAAAGTTGAATCAGTTTCAACTTTTCACCGCAGGCCCCCACCGCCGCAGCCCAAACCCCCTATCCCCATTCAAATGAATGGGAGAACTTGTGTTTAAGCCGGAGCAGCCTGAACGCAGCCTTACTCCAAGCCATGAATGTTTTTTGTTTTGTTTTTACATTAAAGATCTCCTCCAGACACCTTTTAAAGTATGTAAAAATACTCTGCTATGATCAATATTTTGTTTAACATGGTTTTCTCACAAAAAAGTAAAAAAAAGTAGAAACTCAGAAAAGGGGCTGGAAGCACATCTACTCTTCTCCCTCATTAAGAAATTCTGAATCTGGCTTCAAGCCCCGCCCACCACCGCTGCCATAGTTATGCTAGTCACTTATGGCTGGAGCATTTCATAGAATGTCCCAGCCACAAGTGATTTGATTGGTTCCTTGGTACATATGATGTCATAAAACCTGTCTGCCTGAATCTGGATTTTTGAGACTGATGTTGTTGGCACACTGCAGTTTCAAGGCAGACATTGTCAGCCATGGTGTTGACTGCTTATTTCACTCATGATATGACTTGTAACAAATAAAAAAAACACCATATAGACATGTTAACAAGGTTAAAAACATGATTTTCACGGGAGGGGGATCTTTAAAGGTCATTAAACTTTAGTGGCTTGGAGTAAGTGTGCAGGCATTACCTCTTCTTCACTGACACTGTTTTCTGATATAGCCTTGCACCTACATGATGTGCGTATAACTCTCCTTCTACTCTGGGAATTATAGAGAGACAAATAAAACAACTTACAATAACTCCAGAGATGTAGCCGGTCACATTGAGGCTCTCTGTTCGTGTGGTGGTGTAGACTCCCAGCACCACCAGCAGCAGGGACAGACTGAGCATGCCCAGTACCAGACACAGAGCTCTCCGGACCCTCTCCATCATCTCTGCCACCCACAGAGGAGAGAAGAACGTGTTATATGGGAAAGTGCACAGCAAATAAAACACAGTGAACTACACTTGGCAGCTTCCTACCTGCGTATTGCCAGTTTAACGTCAAGGTCGGCAAAGCAGACCTAATTTAATTAGATGTAATTGAATTTTTGTATTGTGTTAAGCAGTTCAAAATGTCATGAATGTTTACAACTCTGGGATGAACTACAAACTGCACTCAAGCTAGAGTTTTAAGATTAGATCAGATAAAACTGAAAAAAAGGGAAATTGCTGCACAGCAGCTGCGATACAAAGTTGGAAGAGTGCATGATAAAAAGAGTGCAAAAGACTAACATAACAACAGATACATTCACCTCGGAGATTTTAAAGCTTTGTGATCTGATATTTTATCATTCTTCTAACAGTTTATTATTCTCAGGTCTCACTTGGAAAAGAGATCTTAAGGAGACTGCCAGATTAAATAAATATTAAATACAAATTAAAATGTAAGCATATTGAAGCAAATTATTATTTAAATGAAACCAACAAGAAACAATCTTATCAATAAGAAAAATAAAAGATCACAGATAGCTCTACAGATGAATGAATGAATGAAGAACACAGCTGAAACTATTTAGTCTTTACTCAGAAAGTTATTGTTTTCATTACATACCATTCAAGAAGGCAGCAGCTGGCAAACAGAAAAACATATTTATCCCATTTTAAATATATTTGAAAACAGGCAACAAACCTCCACCCTTCATTCATTCATTTATTCATTCAAGCACTGATACACTGTACCCACTGGATGTTTTCATAGTTCCTTTCTGGCTTTAATTAAAGACAGAATTCATTATTTCCTATGTGTGTTTGAAAAAAACAGTACATCTAAGCTTTAATAATACTGAAAAACTCACGTCGTCATTTGCGATAACGTGTAAACTGAGAAAGATATCTTCAATAATGCCAGACGGACGGACGGACGGACGGATGGACAGACAGACTTTCTTTCACAATGTTGCTGTGCAGATAGGCCTACACGATCAAAATACATTATACTATATATATATATATATATATATATATATATACAGTAGAACACAAGACCAAAAAACAGTACAATAAGTAAATGTCATCAGTGGTAGAAGAAGTATCCAGATAATATCAAAAGTAGTAATATCACAGTGCCTCAAGTAAAAGTACTGCCCACAATAGTAGTAGTACAAGTAGCACAAGTACCACACAATAGTACCCACAATCCCACCCAGGCAAAAAGTACACAAGCACTGGTATCAAAAATATACACAAAGTACTAAAAGCAAAAGTACTCATCATACAGAATGGCCCATTTCCGCTTCATATGCAGTATATTATATCTTATAGATACTCATAGAGTTATAATCATTGATAAGTGCACATCACTGGTAAAGATGAGACCAATTTGAACCACCTCATAAGTAACACTGTAAAAGATAAAATGCCATGAAGTACAATGTCATCACTATGTCCTCAATACTGAATATCAACGACACACATAGGCCATATTAAAGTGTCGACACAGATCTGACCCTCAAATACTCAGGAAACAAATTACACAATTAATGATGACATCATTCAGCTTTTATAATGAACTAAACATGTGTGCCTCATACCATCAAATACACCTGTTAGTATACACTGTAACATGTGTCACCTGTCTCTTTGGCCTTTTTTTCTGTTTGTAAATTTTAAAATTCTTAAGGAACCTACAATACCAATACATGCATTTAAAACCTTACTTAAGTAAAAGTACATACATATTAGCAACAAAATAAAGTAAAAGTACTCACTATGCAAAAAGAGTAATTTCAGAATTTGTTTTTATTATGTTACTATTGCTGAATTAATGTGTAAATATTCCTAATGTTGCATCTAAGGTGGGGCTAATTTCAGCTACTTTATATACTGCTGGGTAGCTTAATCGATCACAATATATCATAATTTGTTAGTTTATTTATATTTTGTATTATTAATCTAAATCTACAAAGTAATTAAAGCTGTCATATAAATGTAGTGGAGTAAAAAGCACAATATTTGCCTCCAAAATGTAGTGGAGTAGAAGTATAAAGTAGCCTAGCATAAAATAGTAGCTCAAAATTGTACTTAAGTGCATTACTTAAATACATACAGACTACTGCTCGTTTTATACAATGCAAATCTGTTTCAATGTAAAGTGCATGTGAAATGAACAATTACAGCCATTAAACAATAGACTACAATATCAGTCTCTATCAGATTATTAGTCCAAAAGAAGATTGAAAAGAAATACAAATTGAAATCCAATAATGTCAACAACAGTCCGGAAGACTAATGTGGTGATTAATGTCAAACATAATGCAGCTGTGTGTGTGAATTACCTGTTGCTTGGCTCTTTGGCAGCGGTTTGTCTCGGCCCGTCGGTCCCCGCATCCTTGCAGTCATGATTGATCCACTCCAAGTCCGGGTTCAGGTTTCAGAGCAGTCCTCAGACCTTCTCCTAAAGCTATGTGAGTCCTGGGCAGCACGTGCATCAGTGTACTTCACTGCGGCTCTGTGCGTAATGTTCCGGCCTCTGCTGCATTCAAGGACGGTCGGAAAAGGTGCGTGACTACTGCTGTCAAATAACAATTCATGATAAGCTTTTTTTTCAAATAATAAACATTTGACCCTGTAGTTGTAAATCCAGCAACACCTATAGGCCATGTGCTGAATGCTGCAGCACAATGAGAACATATCTGGTGTCCAAAACAGATGTTGACCAGTGGGAGTTTGCCGGATTAACCTGCACATGGGAGAAGTTAACCTTCAGGGCCTTCTGTCAGAAAGGATCTATTTTAACCTTAACCATGATCTTTTCCTAAATCTAACCACAGTCACGAGTGCTCCGACTACAGTCCTCCCTCCTTTAAAACAGTTTGCTCTTGTTGGTCTAACAATAAGTAGAACTATACAGAACAGAATGAGGTATAAACAAACAATATTTATTGTATAGAATATTTTACGGAGAATCTTACGATATGTGGATATTAACATGAACATAAATAACAAATTGTAGAAAATATAAAATGTAGGCCTAGTCCAGTCCTCACAATATATAATTAGCTTTGGCTATACAATGTAAAACATACATTTTCAAATATAAAATACTATTTATAGGCTATGGTTATGGTGCATTAATATTTCCCAGTAGCCTATGCCCAGCTAATCAACATTTTAAATATTTATTTTATAATTTATATTATATCATATTGGCCTACCTGTGGCCGGTTGCACAAAGCCTATTAAGTTTTTCTGATTTCACATATTATTTTTCCTTAGTTAAGTAAAAGGTTTAAGACAGTTGCAACAAATATCTCAAACTGATTCCTCAGGGAGCATAAGAAAAGAAAAACTAAGTCGGTGTTCCTCATAGAAATAAAGATTCCTCTTGTGTGTCTTCATAATTATGTATGTGTTTTTTATTTTTTTTTTTGTCTTATCATATTTCTGTCATGGAACTAAACCTATTTTTCGTTTCTAACTCTTTTGTCTATATTGTACTGCAGCCCCCTTTTCCAATAAAAAAAAACTCCTGTGGTATGCATCAAGCTTTTCCTTGGAAAACAGCGCCATCTTTTGTCGCTATGGAGACAAGACGTTTGCTAAACCAGCTAGCATTAGCATTACTTATAAAGGTTTCGTCCATTTTGTTTAGCTTAGCTAGCCTGGCTAACGTTACCTTCCTGTGCAGCAGAGATGGATGACGGTGACGAGCCGGGGATAGTCCTCTCTCACAACACTTCTTCGGGCTCTAAGTCGAGCGGGGACAAAATGTTTTCCTTAAAGAAGTGGAACGCTGTAGCGATGTGGAGCTGGGACGTCGAGTGTGACACTTGTGCCATTTGTCGGGTACAAGTGATGGGTGAGTCCGAGGAACCAACACTGTTAGCTTAGCTCGGACACCCGGCTAATGTAGCTAACCTGGCTAATGTTACCATTAATACCTGAAGTCCTAGACATAGCAACACTGTAACATATTTTCCTTGATTTGCAGACGCTTGCCTCCGATGTCAGGCGGAGAACAAACAGGAGGACTGTGTTGGTAAGACAATGTCAGCAACGGAACTCGTTATAACTGTGCAAAACACTTAACGTTAGTTAGCAGGTTAATCCCACAAGCTAACATTAGCAAGTTGGTCCGAGCTGTCAAAGAATCCGACCAAGCCAGCTAATCATAGAGGGAGAGGTTTTTAATTCTTGGTCGTTTCAAGTAAATCAAGTGGATGACATTAGCCTGACTTCGAATAGAGAGAAAGTATTGTTTGGATGGATGAAACACATGTTTTAGGCTAGTTAATAACATAACGTTAGGCAAATTATAGATAGTTTGAGCTAACGTTAGCTACGTTTGATAAGAGCCAACTGCAGAAAAAGTAATTATAATAGGCCTATAATCAGGGTCCAAAATTAGCCCCATTTACTAGCCAATGGCTGGTAAAATATGCAAGTGGGTAGATTTGCTTCACTTACCATTAGCCATTTGGCCGGTGGACAAAAAAGTTAATTTTGGACCCTGCCTACAATTAATATCAAGTAAATTAGACTAACATAAAAACAGTTAACAGTACAACACATCAGTAGCCTAATATATTCAGTGTGAATGACCCTCCACAGTGTGAGAGATATTGTACACCACTGACTTTATGTATTTATGTTTTTTGATAAATTATTGTAACTAGTCTACCCGATTATAAATTCACCTTTTCAGTAGCTAGTCTCAGGTAAGCCTCCTCATTTGTCATAGTTTGAAAACTACTATTAAGTGTCATGCTTTGACTGTACTGAAGCATATATGCCAATGATTGTTCCTTTGGGAAGAGAATGAGATAGATCTTAGAACATAAATAAAAATCACAGATTAACTAAATGTATATATGTTTTATTCACCATTAAACTAAATAAGGTTGTACTTCTGTGTAACATAAGCTGTTCTCTGTTAATACTAACTCATTCATTGTCTCTGCCTATGTCCTCTGTCCTCGTCTTCTCTCAGTTGTATGGGGAGAGTGCAACCACTCCTTCCATAACTGCTGCATGTCCCTCTGGGTGAAGCAGAACAATCGCTGTCCCCTCTGCCAGCAGGACTGGGTGGTTCAGAGAATCGGCAAATAAGCTCCCAAATCCAGGCGGTCTTCTCAGACGACACCTGTGTGCACCCAAAAGTGGTGACAGACTTGACAATGATCATGGCAGCGTCCTGTGCAGAGATGTCCTCCTACTTATGAATGCATGTCCCAGTAGGTCCTGGTGTCAAAGGAGGACGATGGACAAAATTAAAGCGGCGCAGACTTGTTGGTCATTGATTGGCTGATGTGGCTGCGGGAGGGATCATGAAGCAAAGGATGAACCTCGTTGCAGTGTTTGGTCACATTAGCTTTACGTTATTGTCTGTGGTGGTGTTCAGCACATCTTGAATATGTGACTGTCTTTTTAAAAATAAAGAACTGTGTATAGCTGTAAACGTATGTATTCTTTCATCCAGTAATTTGAATATGGTTTCGTATAAACAAGTGAAATTATGGAAATTGGTCCTTTATGTAGATCTACAACAAATAGTGCACTTTGATTTTGCTTTTGTGCCACTGACAAAAATGTCTCATCACTAACTATCAAAAACAGTCAAGTTCCAAAATCTAGCATTGAATTCTTGCCAAGGTTTACATTAATTTTCTCTTATTCTTCAATCAGACAGTGTCTGATTTAAAATAATAATTTTCACACTTTTGGCCTGAGTTCATCTACAGCTGCTTGTGTTTGGACATTTGTTATTTACAATGTAAAATGGTTTTGCAGGAAAATGTTCATATTCTTTAATGTATCAAAAATATGTTATCAGTACCAATTAACTCAGGCAGAACAGAATTCACATTGTTTGAGGTGATGCTTTTCCACCTTTTGAACAAATGCCCTTTTAATACATCTTTAACATAATCTCTGGAGTTAACAATGATTTAGCAACCAAAGATGAATGTCCAGTTAAAGGATGGAGGTCTAAACTCCTTAATGCCATAAGTCCTTTGGCAGTCAAAGTGAGCTACAGTACCTGGAAGACAGCCATGCCATACCATGCTAACTGCTGTACCACTGCAGTTGTTCTACATGTATGATGAGGTTGGCCTGGTTCCAGTTTCACACTTAACCTATTCAAATCAGCAGTGGTGCAATGTAACTAAGAACATTTACTCAAGTACTACTTTTTACTTTTGCTGTAATTTGCTGCTATGTATATAATGTTTTAAATGCAGGACTTTTCATTGTGCTATTGCTACTTTTACTTGTGTAAAAAAAAATCTGAGTACTTCTTCCAGCCAGGGTTTGGATCTGCCAAACTAAATCTGTGGAATGATTACATATGGGTGAATGTTTTCCTAATCATTTTTGTAGCATATAGAAAGCATCAACATGATGTAAATGTTTTGTGGATTTTCTGCAGTTACATTCATGCAGGGCAGCGCAGTGTTCCCTCCTGCTGATCAGTTTCCTTGTCATGGAATATTGTAAAAGTGGAAGACTGATCAGGGTAATTCACTTAGACACAAGGTTAATGACTGAAGGTCACTGCTGCAAACCTCTAGACTGTGAGGGAAGTGAACAAGAAGCACACTTTTCTTCCAGCAAAATGACACAGTAGGACACAGAGTGTGATATTTTCATAATCATTTGGTCTATAAAACATAACAAAAACAATTTCTGGGAGCCCAAGGTGATGTCACCAAATACCTTGTTTTGTCTAAAACCCAAAGACATTCAATTAGCTATAATGTGAGACAAGGAAAAGCTGAAAATTCTCACATTTGAGAATGTGGAACTTTTGCTTAAATGATGAATTACTCAACTGATCAATCGATTAATCCACTAATAATTGGTATTAATAATTAACAATTAAATAAATAGAGACACGTGCCTGTTGATGCTCAAATTTAGTCACAAGATCCTGCAATAAACAATACATTCATAAAGCTTATAATATAAAATATGATTCAATTAAAAGAGTCAGGTGATTTATTTACACATCTGTATGTCTGTATATATACTCCTCATTATGATATTTACTACATTCCTGGTTACATTCAGCTATTCATCTGCACTTGCTGTCTACCCCAATTTTATATTACTTTATTCCATATTTTATTTATGTGTATTTATCTTGCACTGTTTTATGTCTTAGTTTCAGATTTAGTTTTTTTGTGATTTTCTTTTTGACACATTTGCATTGTTGGAGGAAGCTTGCCCTGTGACTCCATATTTTCACATTTCATTGCTCCTATAACTGCATTTGACAATAAATAACTTGAATCTTGGTAACTTTAATGCTGCAGCAGGACACTTCACCATGTAATCCATTCTCTGTCACATTCAGCCTCACAAGTGTAATATATGTCTATTGCTGCAGGTGTTCTTGTTATTCTGTCCACATCCACTATAGGTGGAAGTCCACTGTCTTTTGTGATTGTCTTCACAAAATAATCATAATGATTAGTGCACATTTCAGGGGCATGTGCTTTTCAAAACTGCTCCAGCTACAAATATACGATTTGTCGTTCTGAGTATCTGAAATGAATGAAAATGAACGAGTGTGCAGCCTTCACTCTGCTGACAGCTACTTCAAAAGTCTTGCAGGAAAATTAATATCTTAGGCTGCTTACTTAACCAATTAGAGCTAATTTTGTGAAGCCTTCACTCTTCCTTCTATAATAAGCTGCAAAGTACTTAATTGCATACTTCACATATTATACACACACACACACACACACACACACAGCTCTCTCAGTGGCTACTTTATGTCATAACAAGCTATAATCAACCATAACTTAAGGTCAGGATCTGCCACCTCATCATGTCATGCTGGCAGCCCAATTACTGCACACTTTGCATCTCCTAATAATAGACGAGCTTAAAGCCTCTTAAGTTCAGACCGCATAAGTTGCTTTCCCTTAGTGCCGTCTACGAATAAGCGTGTAGAGGCACTTAGCTAACAACAAATCCCAGAGCACGGTGATACTTTTAGTGCCACAAGAGGCGTGGCACAGGAGGTGGAGGATGTTCAGGATGCAGGTGCTCGGAGGTGCTCAGTCGTGCCTGAGAACCTGCAGATGAGTGAGCTGTAGTGTTGTAGTTGCTTAGGCCCACAGGTATGTACCAGGAAACATACAACATGGGGGACCTGCTGGGACTGGACAACCTGGTGGCCAACACGGCCTACCTCAGGGCTCAGCGCATAGACCGCAGTCAGCTGAGGAAACACTGGCTCACTCTGGCGCTGCCCAAACCAAAGATGTCCTCTGCTCTGCAGACAGCAGTGGGGAGGAAGTACGAGTCCCTGTGCGAGCGACAGCCTATTGGGAGGAAGCTGTTTGAGCAGTTTCTCCTGGCCTGTAACCCGCAGTACACGGTCGCCACTGAGTTCCTGGAGGAGCTGAGCGACTGGAGCTTTGCTGAAGACGAAGCCAGAGAGAAGGCCAAACAGAGCATCCTCGCAAAGTTCTGTCAGCCTCAGTCCAGGAGTTTTCTCTCCTACCTCACGGGAGAGGCAGCTGAAAGATGCAAGGGTCTGTCAGAGAAAAACTTTGACGAGGCGACGTTGGGCCAGATAAGAGAAGCCACGAGGGACTTCCTGAGGGGGAAACCGTTCTCTGAGTATCTGAATAGCCCCTTCTTTTATAGGTTCTTGCAGTGGAAGGAGTACGAGAAGCAGAGGATCAATGACAGATACTTTTATGAGTTTAGGACTTTGGGGAAAGGTGGCTTCGGTGAGGTAGGTAACAGAAATCCCGGCATATGAATAAAAGTATCTCAGATTGCTTCTTGGACTTTTAAAGTTAAAGTGAGATTGATTGAAACCTTTATTTAAACAGGGAACATTGAGAGCAAGCTCTCTTTTACAAGGACGTCCTGATTACAGTCATATAAAACAATAAAAGCACACAAGAATTATATCATACATCAACAGTATAAAACAAGCAGACCAATGACATCGACAATATCAACATCAATTCAAAGAAAACACATGCATTCACACTGCTCACTGTCAACAGAGATTTAAATTGATTAAAAGTGATAAGCGTGTCTAATTTTACACACTTTTGCAAATAGTTCGACTTGTGTGGAACATAGTATTTAAAAGCCACTTTCCCAGTCTCAGTATGGACTTTATGATTATCAAGGACCAAAAAGTCTTGAGACCTGGTGCAGTGTGAAAATGAAAGAAGTAAAGAAAGAAGAAATGGGGTAAATCGGTGCAATTTGCATGTTGAAAAATTAAACTTTTTTTTATCCTTTCAACATAATAACATCTAGGAAATAATTTAGTTAACAGGTCTGTATGTTGAGATTGACATTCTCAGTCATACATATAATCAGAAATACAGAAAATAGAGTGAGAACTCACTTACTTACTTTGGTCTTCCCATGCAGCTTTCAGGAGACTCAAACAAGGTGCTACTTCCTGTTTGATCATGTGACTTGTGGAAAGTCCCAAATTTTTAGAGGTGGAATTGTGTCAGGGTAACATGTCTGAATGAAAACCTGGGGAGACATGACTAAAATGTATATTTTAACTAACTTATTATGAATTTACAGTGAGACTTTTTTTTATTGTATGTCTGAATTGGAAATAGAGTCACACAATAATTTAAACAAAGATTTATGAAGGATTTTAATTATATTTGATGAAGTGTAGTGTTCGAGAGTGAAATTAGTTTTTGATGAGGTTTTATTTGATGTATCTTCAAATTGCAATTAGGACAAAGTGCAGGACAGTTTTCTTGCTAATATAATAATATAATGTATTATAAAGATACTTTTCCTGCATAGTTATGCATGTAATGTCCTGGGGATGGAATGGCCCAAATAACATTATTTCTCTTACAAATGAAAAACTGAATTCTTGAGCAATTAAATGCACCCTTACTCAATTTAATACACTCAGAGGTTTTTCTGCTACAGCCTCACTTCTGGTCTGGTATGACCAGCATCTCATGGAGGCCAATGTTAGCACACTTTTGCATAATATGTAACACTCCTTAGTGCACTAACTTGACCTTAGCGTGTTCTCTATTTGTGCCACTGTTACATTACAGCATTTATCATCACCCTGTAATTATTACATGTATCCACTGTGGCCACTGTTCACTAAAAGTTACATTGTCTCGCTTTTAAATCCCAGCAAAAAGTAGCAGAAACATATTTCAGGATGACACATGGCAGTAGCAACAGACACTAAAACAGGACAACCACTAAATCAATCTGTTATAATATCCAATGTTCCTCTGTCTCACAGGTGTGTGCGGTGCAGGTGAAACACACGGGTCAGATGTACGCCTGCAAGAAGCTGGATAAGAGGCGCTTGAAGAAGAAAGGCGGCGAGAGGATGGCGCTTATGGAGAAGCAGATCATGGAGAAGGTCAACAGCCTCTTCATTGTAAACCTGGCGTACGCTTACGACAACAAGACCCACCTGTGCCTGATCATGGACCTCATGAACGGAGGAGACCTCAGGTTCCACATCTACGAGCTCGGGAAGCGAGGTATCCGCATGGAGCGTGTCGTTCACTACATGGCCCAGATAACCACTGGGATTCTCCACCTGCACTCTATGGACATTGTGTACCGGGATATGAAGCCTGAGAACGTGCTGCTGGATGCTAGAGGACAGTGTCGGCTGTCAGACCTTGGATTGGCCGTGGAGCTGCCAAAGGGCAAAACGATCTGCCAGAAGGTCAGTGTGGTAACCTGTCCGTAGATTAACCTACAGTGCTCGCTGGCAGACTTCTGCACTCTGCAAAGCCTCTCTGCTGTTTGTGCTACCCAGTGCAATCTATGTACTCCTGATCATACTGTTTGTCTTTTGTTCCATTTGTTCCCCCCCCCCACCATTACAAGCAGCTTACCAAGAATAGATATGGTGGCTCTGAGTCCTTCTCTGACAGACTACATAAGAGAGCATAACCCTGTGCAACTCAAATTAATCTCATTAAAGGTTGCCTGACCTCATCCCCTGCTGGATGCTACACTGGCTGAGAAATGTATGGAGGGCAGAGCAGAGCCTGTTAGCGTTAGCTGGTTAATCTTTGTTTTACTAATACCATATATGCCCTCCCTCCACGTGTCTGTCCAAGGAGATGAGTCAGGAGATTCACAGCAGGCTTCCACTCACTACAGTGGACAATAACGTCTCAGCTGACCGGCCTGATGGAGGCCAGATAATGTGCAGTAACAGTCTCTTATTGTTTCACATCCTTGTGTTTGTATTTTTGTCTCCGTGTTTCATTATTTAATTTAAATAATTTGGAAGCTGGTCAACAAAGTCTGATGCAGATAATTCTGTCAGACAACTCACGTTTTGAAATGTTTATTGCGGCATCTCATGTGTGAATATTTCAGTGCAGCTCCAGTTGACTGCCAGAAGTAGCTGGCAGGCTTCGCTCCAATTCACTTTAAAAAGGTGAATTATTTATAGACTAATTTATTCTGTCAGGCCTAAAAAAAATCCTATGTGTAACCCTATATTGAATCTTTTGTCTTTCACGATGCTACAGGTTATAGTGGTGGTTCCCAACCTTTCTGGCATGTGACCCCAAAAAATAAAGAAATGTTTGCCTGAAACATCAACAGTTGCATACTGGTTGTAACCTCTTCAACCAAACTTTTCTGTTTTATTTGAATGATTTTCTTTTAGGCCTGAAGAGATAAAAATAATCAAATAATTCAGGAGAAAATAACAAAGATTAGATGAAAGTCTAACGAGAACTATGTTTAACTTCTTTCCTATGTTGCTGATCATGTTGTCCTCGTCCAGTTTATTCACTGGCCCTGGTTTATAGACAGAGGGGCAGAGCTAAGGGACTGTACAAAAATTATTGGGGTTCCACTTAAAGAATCAAGATTGATTTGCAATACCATCCCCCAATATCTCAAAATTGTTACAAGATTGACTGGTAGTGTAAATTAATTCCCTAACATAAAGTGTACATGGCTGGCAGTGGGGTATTTGTGGGCTTACCTCCGGTCAGCTACAGCAGTTAGCTCAGATTGAGTGTTCCCCACCAACAGCCAGCCCAGCGGCATCGTTTGTTCAAGTTTTTGTTGTTCTCTCACTCACTGTTCAGCACCAGAATTTCGTCCTGTGGACGCTGCTACCCACAAGCTTTATCACACCTGAGGTTAATTGATAAGCCCCGCCCACTACCAGCCAGCCAAAAAGAAAGAAGGAGCTAAAATGATTGCTGAAGAGCATACTGCTCAACCTCGTCCGGGTACGTAAGCACTGTCGGCATAAAGCCTTAAACTTCTGCCGGGAGGAAGTCCCTCCTTCCTTCCGTGTGTTTCTCAAAGTCGCTTCGCTGCAGTCGGGGTGTAACGCCGCCCGAGACGATTGTGATTGGTTTAAAGAAATATAAACAGGTCAGGGAGTTGTTTCCACTATACCAGAGTGAAAGCTATTAAATCCACAGTGCTGTGGAGATATGCTCAATTTAACAAAATAACACAAGAGTATATCTACAACTCGATTCACCATTAATAACTAAAAGCGCCAAAGCATAAAACATTTAAAATGTTTTACCTGGACCTTAACATTTAACCTTTATGTCCTTAATGGTATATTCATTTTATTATTTTTGTATTTGAAGAAAAAGACCCTCTCTTGCTCCAACTCCCTGCAGCAAAAATAAAAGATACATAACTCCCTCCCCTCCCTAATAGCTTTTGTACAGTCCCTAAGCAGGTAAAACACAATAAATATACCAGGGGGTGCATTATTGTCCCTGGTGCCCAGAATCTAACCAGACCTGAATATCTAAGCAGACTGTAAAACGCTGAAGTTAAACCCCAGGCTAATATCTGTCCCCTGTGTGTTGTCAGGCTGGTACGACGGGCTACATGGCGCCTGAGATGCTGAAGCAGGAGTACTACAGCACGTCTGTGGACTGGTGGGCTGCGGGCTGCAGCCTCTATGAGATGGTGGCCGCCCGTTTGCCTTTTAAAGACTTCAGAGAAAAGGTGCAGAATGAGGAGGTGACTCGTCGCACTCTGGACGACGAGTTCAAGTTTGAACACAGAAACTTTGACGCTCCCACCAAAGATATCATCAGCCGCTTTCTCAGGAAGAGGGTGGCGTTTCGCCTCGGGTGCCGGTACGTAAACACTTTAAAATTCTCAGGCGTAAGTTTGTAACACGAGGTTGGTGCAGACGTCATGGAACAAATCACCCATCAAGAAAATGTGAGACTACCTTTGCACCCGTGAAAACACACTGCTGGTATGATACTGTCCTTGTAGAAACAGGCCGATCTTTCAGGGGGTCATGAGGGGGGTCACATAAGACACACGTTACATCTGTCTTCCTCGTGATTTAAATGATTCACAAATATTTACTGTATATTTGTCTCTTGATACAAACTTGCCTATCGTCGCAGTTCCACTTGCAAAAGAAGGAATGGACGTTTCGAATGCAGTTTGAACTGTAAAAGTCGGATCAGCTGTGGAGATATAAATGTCAAGAAAAAATGTGATGGGTAGGTTTCAAGGAGCATAACATCAGCTGTAGGTGGATGATTTCAACATATTGATCCAAGGAAACATATATTCAACATTTGACATATAGTCTCACGTAGCCAGACTTATCTCCACAGCGCTGTGTCCACGCTGGGGTGTGGGTCTGGATTGAATAGCTTTCACTCCGGGATAGTAGAAACCACTCCCTGACCTGTTTATTTTTCACGGAGCGCTACGCCCCGGCTGCAGCGAAGGGACTTTGAGAAGCACACGGAAGGAAGGAGGGGTCTCCTCCCAGCGGAAGTATAATATAATATCCCGACACTGCTTACGTATCCGGCCAGACTAGGGGCAACATAGAACCCTGGGAACATAGATACGCTCCTGTCAGAAAGATGATTAAAAGAGCAGGAAAGATGACAATCATGCTTTAGTTCTGCTACACAAAAAAAGGTTGTTTTTCCTGATTTTTTCTCATGAAATACTGGCCAGTTTCACTTTTTCAGGCTTCTAAAAGAATTAACAAAGGGAATTAAATCAGGAAGGAAATGTGCAACTGACTGGAATGCAGCTTGTCAGATCACAGACTAAAAACAACTGCAAGCAGCCATATCACCTTATCTGGATTTCTCCACTGACTTCCCAAATGCAGACTTAACTTTGACTTTCTTTTCATCACTTTCAAACCTATTAGTGGTACAGCTCAGTCTTACGTGTTTAACTTGTAATGCCCTACACACAGATTAGGCCTCTAACACCGCTCATCATCCCACAACACTAAGAGCCAAAAGTGGACGGTGTTCTTGTTGTTAGTGCCTCCATCTAATGGAGGAAATGTGGTTGCTGGCTTTTAAGTTCCCATATATTCTATAATATCTTTTTACACATTTTCAATGCCCTGCACTCAAACAGGTGTGTGTTTATTTATTGTGGCTGGGAGCTAATGTTGGGATTTTTAGGAGTGTACTAATGAAGACAATGAGGATGTAAGTTTTACTGCCCCAACAGGTGCAAATAAACAAATTAAATTAACAGGAGAGCGAAATTAAGTGAAAACACCTGTGGGGGTGAGGACACTTTTCTTTTGTGGCCTGTATTCTATTATTTCTGTCTTATTTCAGTGGATGTTTTGAGCAATAACCAGACATGTAAACTGTTTTCTATACATTTTCTATAATACAGTATGTCAACTTTTGATGCTTTTTCACCCAGTTTCATCATTTCACCTGCCTCCTGCTTTTCAATCTCAATTAAATCATTAAAACATCTGTTGTGTCTTTCTAATAATAGCGGTGATGATCCACGAAGCCACCCGTTTTTCAAGAGCATCAATTTCCGTCGTCTGGAGGCCGGGCTGGTGGAGGCCCCCTGGGTGCCAAAATCCAACGTGGTCTACGCCAAGAACACGAACCAGTTCAGGGACACCTCCGACGTCGAGGATATTACGTTTGAGTCCAAGGATGAGAAATTCTTCAAGCAGTTCAGCACAGGCGCGGTGTCCATGCGCTGGCAGAAGGAGATGATCGACAGCGGAGTGTTTGACGAACTGAACGAGCCCCAACTGAACGGTCACGGCTGCGAGACCATGTGGGAATCCAGGATGTGCATTATTTTGTAAGCGTTTTATCTACTGGGCAAAACAATAATACACTAATGCCCTTTAATTTTAAGGAATACATCACCCACAAAATATAAGACAGTTTGTATATCAACTGTTACGTTGAATTTGTGAAGAAAATTTTTTTTGTCACATGCCTCCATGGTGAACAGAGAATCCAAAAATGAAGAAAAGTCTTGAAGCACTGAAGTAATAGGCAGCCGCGTTTATATCAAAACATCAGTTTACAAACTCTCACAACTCGTGCAGCATAATCCAAGTCTCATTTATCCAGTCACATGCTCAATGGGCTACTGTCCCAAACAAATGAAACACTTGCTACTCTTCCGAGAAGTTTGTGCGAGTTTGTGTGTGAGGCTGTTTGTACAGAAGTGTTGAAAACATAGAAGTGGTCCGCTCACTGGAGCTCCCTTATGTGCAATTTATTGACACATCCACAAGAAAGTTACGTTTCTAATGCTCTTCTTCAGACTGTCTTCTATTGGTGCAGCACCTGCCTTCATTGGTATTTGGATGTGCGTGAGTACTATGCATTGTTTAAGTATTTTTAATAGTAAGGTTTTAGCAAAAATGCATGTGTTTGGGAAGTACTGTGCATACATACCCCTATTACTTAAAGTCATCAAGGATTTACTCAGTTTTTTGATTCTCTGTTCACCGTGGAGGCTCGCAGACAAAAACAACGTTTTCTTCATGATTTCAACACAACACTCTGTTATTAACTGATATACAAATGGTAATTTTGCGGGTGAAGTATTCCTTCTACTCTTCCAAAGTGCCATATAATACCAAATGAAGCAGCTCAGGTACCTTTTTAAACAGCTACTTGCCTTTTTTTCCCCCTTAATCTGAATGTATTTTCTTTCTAAAGATGCCACAGCCAAACATGATGGACATCTGCCTCTGTGGTAAAATAAAACAGTGTTTTCAGTGTTATGGAAACATACGCTGACATTATACTGCAACTGCTGCTTTATACTTTGCCCTCTATTCCTGGTGAGACAGCAGACCCCAGTGCATAGTTTCCATTACATCACTCAGCCATTTTGGCAGGCCTGAGTGTTTACATGTGTTTGTAAACAAGCTACATAATGGTTGTATGTCACTGAATAGCATCAGGATTATTATTAGTATTTCCAGTAAGGTGCCACATTTGTCAGACAGACACAAATGCCATGAATGCCTTGCGCTCATCATGTGAGTGTAATGTGTGTAATGCGACCTCTCAGTAGCAGACGTTCACCACTGTGTGCCGCCAGACAGCCGTGAAGTGCGTTCAACCTCCCGCAGCACTCTTCATCATCCCCATTATCCTCTGGCTGTGCTGCCCCGGTATTTACAAGCACTGGATGACTCGTTCAGCTTTAACAAGGGCATGCAGGGAGACAAATTGTCGTAGTTTTTCCACACATACAAAAAAAAATGGCTTTAACAAGGCAATACCAACCCCCTTTATTACCCCCCAAATCAGCCTGTGTTTACAAGCCATACACAACCTAAGAACGAGACGTTTAGCAACAACAAACATCTATTTAGCTTTACAGATGGTTGTATCCATATATGGACTGTGTTTCCCACTGCATGACAAAAGAGTTCCATGTCCTATTGTTGTTCATAAGTGTTGTTTCATTTGAAAGGTTTCATTCCTAGATGATTACTTGAGAAACTCAGGAGATTTCTTTTTTTCTTTTTTTTTCTTCTTTTTTTAGGTATTTTTGCCTTTATTTGAAAGTGAGAGAGGAACTGAGGGGGTAACATGTGACAAAGGTCCCTGGTCTGACTCAAACTGAGGATGTTGTGATGTAGCATCTTAGACCTTTGGGCTACCAGGATGCTCCAGGTGTCTTATTTCTGACTCAAATTATATATATATTTTTACCTTCATTTTACTTTGTTCCAATCCTCAAGTCTTAAATGAAGATGTTCTGTATCATGTATGTCTAAGAGCTGCATTGTCAGCACGTAACAGTGCCAATAATATTTTGTAATATTTAAATGTGACTTTATAATGATGACTTAAGCTGTTGTCCGCAGGTTTTTTGAGAGAAATTAGACTTCTGAAACGAGACTTCTGCACCTCTTCTTGGCTCTGTTTTCAGGCTTTAGAAAATCTAGTCTGTGACGGGAGACTTTTGGCCAATCACAGGTCATTTCAGAGAGAAGGCGTTCCTATTGGCTGTTCTACAAATGCATCACATCCCTTCAGATGGTGAAAGCCTGATTCAATGCAAAAATCCTGCAGAAAAAGTTGCTATTCCAGCAACTGCCTACACTGCAAATCAACCCAAAAAAGGAAGACAGATTTATTAAAAAGAGAGTCTAAAAAAGAATCAATAAACGCGACAAAACGTGTCAATATTGCCGAAGCGAGATGGAGAGAAATGTTGCTAATAGTTTAGCCTTCTGCTAATCGTAGCCAAAGGCTCGCGGCTGCAGCTAATTCAAGTTCATGTTTTTGTCGCTAGATCCTCGAATCACAGTCTGCCATCTCAAAGGGCTTTATAAGTTTACAAGTTTGCAAAGAAAACAGGATGGAAATTACTGTATGAAGCGCATGCATATAGGGAGCCCCAGGGATGACCAGGAAGTTAGCGTCACCCCTCTAAGTTTATGATACTTGCACGTTTTGTCTAGCACGATAATCTCTCCATATGAACACCACTTTTATGCAATCGGCAGAAGTGAAAAGCTAACGTTAGGCTATAAACAAACTACTCAACGGTTGCATGTAACTTTTTAACGCCTTTTTAAAGACACGTAAAATGCATCGATGTATGTTATGTCATAGAACAAAATGTTAAAATCTCTGTTAACCACAGACCTTATTTCAGAACCATAAACCCATTCAAAAAACCCATTGACTTCGAAGCGAGGGACCCAGAATGCTAAAATGCTAACTCATTTCTGCGATTTAAAACTACAAACTGGGGCACCCTATACGCCCGTGCTCCCCTGGTGGGAGGGGCTTATGACAGAGAGGGGAGAGCTGCAGGAGGAGGGCTGTATTTTCAAATTCTGCCTGTGTTTTTTGCCTTTTCCAGAAAACTGCATACCCCAGCTTTAACATTTCCAATATTCTATGTGACCCTTTTGGCTTGTAATGATTTTATATACTGTATTGTTTATAGCTTTGTGACACGTTCTTGCCTCATGCATGTTTTCACAATAATGTTTTGTGCTCTTGTTTTTTAACATTCAAGCCGGGACCGGGTGACATTTTTTATGTGATGTGATGGAAAAGAAATAAAGCAAATTTCCTAAAGGCTTTAGTGTAATAAAGTGATTCCTTGCGCTTCACTGCTGTAATGATTTAACTTAGTCTTCATAGCGATGACATTCAAAGTTATGCAGTTATTTTGATGATCCTCTTGTTGCTCATCTCAAAGCACAGATATCATCTATCATCATATATCCAAACAGCCCGGGTCGGTCTGAAAACGCATGGTGCTCGTCTCTTTATAGTAACCACAGTGCACTCATAAATAACGTCGGCTCAATATTTGATGTACAGTGTAAATCACCCGTCACGCAGTGCATCACTCCAAAACCTCAGACACATTTGGTAATGAGGGACACATAAACATGTGTTGTGCTAATTCCTGCGAGGGGGCTGACCTTACAGGGCTGAGAAGTGGTTCCGTTCACGCTCAACTGTCATGAGATTAGAGGGTGGTTCAGATGGAAACCCAAGATGCAACCCGATCATCGTCGGCTGCGAAGGCGACGTGACGACAAGACAAACTCGGCAGAAGGTCTCCAGGAACATGTTTTTACCAGGTGCCTACAAGCCTCTGCCAGGGTTTAGTTCCCCCACGGGCCGACGCACTCCTGCCCTGCAACACACGCACGCACGCATGCATGCACACACTCACACACAAACACACACACACCGCATTGTTGCACATTTGCATGCAGAATGCAGATACAGACATCATGCATGCATATTTATGCATCTTCACATATTTGTGTTAACGGTGATCATGCAGGCAAAGATGTACATACATATCTAAATAAACACTCTCATTACACACTCTGACACACACTCTGACACACACACACACACGCACACACACACACAATCTTATTACCTCTGTAGAAGCAGGCATGGGGTTTTAGAGATCAAAGTCAGGACAGGGTGTAATTTGGTATCTGCGTTTGTTACATGCCCATGCTCTGGATTCACATCAAAGGCATGTGCCACACTTCAGCTCAGCCCTGGCATCCTCGGGATGGTATCACACCCGCGATACTGCTGCTTTTTCCCTTCTTTGGCTGTGAGTGTGTGTCTGTTTTTGTGCGTACATCCACGTGTGTCTGTGTCTCCATAGATGTAAACATGAAAATTGATTTGTGTCTATTTATGCATCAATATTCATTGAAATACAGAGGACCATCTCTGGAACAACCTGCCTTCATCACTATCATCACCATCTGCATTATTGTATTCCAAAAAAACTGAAAAGAACTTTAATTATCAAAGATTTATAACACTTTATGAATTTCATTGCAATGCATTTCAACTTGTAATCATGAGCTTCCATGTAAATTATACATTTCTATCAATTTTGTAATACTGTTGTAATATTCTTATCTTTTTATTATTGCCTTTGGGGAGGTATCATCATAAGCCATTTTTTTGGCTTCTAACCTCTCCTGCACAATGGTAAATTCTTTTTCTTAAATTCTTTCTGTATTTTTATATATGGGAATATGTGCAAATAAACTAAACTAATTTGTGTGTGCACAATAAGGGTGTGTCTGCGAGAGTGCGTGTGAGCATTTAGTGTAGGTGAGAAAGTGGTTAAACAGTCGAGACAGAGAGGCCATTGTCTGCGGAGGGAAAGTGAGAGCCATGTGGGAGAGAGATTGAGGAAGAGGGTTGTTGCTCGCTCGTACTCACTGCTCATGTTTTTCGATGGTTGAAATAGTTTTCCCTTCGTGGCATTTTATGTCACATAAATGTAAATAAACTAGAATCAAGAAGAGTGCCATCGTACTGAGCTACCATGCAGGGTGACCCCATACTACCGCTCAGGAAGTGTTTACTTTTTGGTTAACGTTCAATTTTCTAAGCTTCATTGCTTGAATTCTTAACATTTCCACAAATAAGTGAATTCCTGCAGGGCGGTCCAACAGAAACAGAGCGTGTGTGTGTGTGTGTGTGCGTGTGTGTGTGTGTGTGTGCATGTGTGCGTGCATGATGTTTCTTCCCCACTGAGGCCCAATGGGCAGTTTCCATGGCGGCTAGACCTCAGACCCCTTCCAGTGCCAGGGGCTGGACAACGTCATGGATAGAGCCTGATCTCTCTCACACACACACACACACACACACACACACACACACTTAGGCCTTGTCCTATCACTGCACCATGTTTGGTCTCTTTACTGCAGAAATCGTCTGTCTATGTCATTTAATCTCATGTTCAGACTTCAATATTTATTTTTCTTTCTACAAAAAAAAAATGCTGCCAGTGGGGCCAAATAATGAATCTCATTCCTTCAATAACCCCATGTTTTGGGAATGTTCTATAAAAGAGTATCAATGTCTTGAACCATAACTGCACGGCATCAAGAAAATGAGACGTTTGCACAGAACTCAGACACAAGCAGCAGAAACATTCTCACCACATTACCATTGTTGTCAGTTGATTAAAGAAAATGGGACTTTAGGATTCAGAAATAGATGATGCAGGACTATAGTTGCTGAAAAATAAATATTTCTTTGCTAAATAAATAATTCTCACAAGGCTGGATTACTAATCAAGCAAAGCGGGTAATTGCCAAGGGGCCCCAGGTTTACTTCATATCAGTTGTTTGTATGAAACTAACCACCTAAGTACAAAATCAACTAAGATTCATTTCTTAATTCCATTGCCCTTGTGTGTTAGAGAGAAGCTGTGTCCAAATCTAGTTTTTAAGACCATAATTATTTCACTTTATGTTGTGCTAAAATGGTGCCTATTCCTAAATAAATTTCCCTTAATTCCTAAATGTGTTGTATCAAATTTGACACAAAAACTAGAGCCAGGTAATATCCTTCCAGCAAAGGAGTACCGGTTAGTGTCTACAGTCAGTGGCGGCCTTTAGTATCTGGGGGCCCGTTTCAAGAGCTAATGTGGAAACTTTATGGATTTTTTGACGGCCCACCGATGCGGCGGCCAACCAGGATTTGTCCCAGTATGCCAGATGGCCAGTGCACCACTGCAGTGTGTCATCTTTGAATGAAGTAACCACAGCTCGCCAGTCACCACAATATTAGTCTCACATAGCCAGACCTATCTCCACAGCACTGTGTCCACGCTGAGGGGAGGTCTGGATTCAATGCACTTTCACTCCTGGACAGTGAAAAAACTCCCGGGCCTGTTTGTATTTCCTTAAACCAATCACAACCGTCCTGTGCGCTGCCACGCCCCGACGATGCATCTGCAAAATGTGTCGGGAGGGAACCCCCTAAACATAGTCTTTGCAGACCTTTACAATCATTCACTGAAAGAACAGAGCAGGCCTGCCTTATTGCACGATCCATATCTTCAAAACTTGTCATTTTCAGCGTGTAATTTGATGGAGGTTGTTTCCGTAGCGAAGGGACTTTGAGAATGGGACACGGACTTCCTGTTTCTGGGACGGGCAGATTTCCTGGAGGCTTTATACCAGCACTTTTTTTCCGGTAAGCCAGAGTACCAGTGGGTGAATTATTCAATTCTTGCCGCCAATGTCTACAGTAGGTGTCTGGAGAAATAATAAGCCATAGTGGAGGTCAGTAGGGGCTCAACAACATATTTTTGTGTCTATTTCAGCCATTTGTCCATTACTTTCAGCCAACTGTTGAGAATGCTCGTTTTTACGCTCTCAATCACAACATGTCATGTTCAGGTGTTACAGCTGACTTAATATGTGGATACACTATTTTAATCAAGTCATAGTTTCTATTTTAGTTTCTATTTTTCAAACCACCATTATAACCGCTCTATAATCTTTACACGTACCCCCTGGCAACTGCAGTATACAAGTTGGGACTACACCAAACTTTTTAAACCACTATCCTACTTCTTAACTTACCGCAGTTTACCCATTTCCACGATCAGCACGCTGTCACATCTCTCCGGTCACCTGTCACTAGAAATAAAGTTCTCTCCCACAAGTAGAAAATCCCATGGAAACGGCTTAAAGTTCAAAAAGTTACAGCGTCCTGAAACCCGAGTTAGCCGGAGCGCAAAGCTTTCTGATGTTCCTCCTCGCCC
>JAOVVB010154178.1:0-11754 GCA_028570985.1 Heterobranchus longifilis | reverse complement strand
GGGGGGGCATCCTTTTTCAAACATTAAAATATGTCTGAAAATATGAAAATACATTAACATGAATCCAACATATTATTAGCAAAGATAAATTGGCCTATTCATGAAAAAACAACAAGCAAACAACATTGAATTTGCACAACATTGATGAGGTAGCCACTAACGTAGCCATCCACAGATACAGTTGAGCTTAAAGGGATAGTTCTGATTTTTTAAGTGGGGTTGTATGAGGTACTTATCCATAGTCCGACCTACCTACTAGATGGCGGTCAGCACGCCCCCAGTTTGAAGAAGCAGACAGGACAAGTCCTGACACAGAAGCTAAATAATGTACTGCTGTGGATGGGGTCAGCAGCTAGACTTATTTTATCCACCCAAAGAAAGGTCCACCTAAAACAAATCAATATCAGTTTAAGTGTATGCGATATTTAGAATATTTTAGACCGGCGACTCCTGTGTTCTGCGAGGTAGTGTTAATGTTTTGGTCAATGGAGTCTGGTGGCTTTGACGAGAACATGACAACAGCTTCAATTCCCCTCACGTAAAGGATTCACTGTGCCGTCCACATGTGTGTTGAACAATAAAACATGATGTATAAATACATGAATGTATCAATAATTATTATATTAATAGCTAAGTATTGTATGCACCATAAAAGGGTATGTGTATCAGCTTTCGGCTGCCCTACACATTATTGCAGGCCCAGATTAATATGCAACTTAATGCAAACCCCTGCTGTAGCATATACGTGTATTAACTGTATACCCAAGATATATTTATACCTCTAAATGGAAAAAAAAAAAGTTTCTTGAGCTTGGGATTTTACAGCAACTCTACTTCCAACTTAATTGCACTGAAATTGAATTCATTCCAACCATGACGCCAACTCCAGCCACTGTAAAGCTCTGTTTCTCTGAGTGCAACTTTCAGGCTGACGATCTTCTCTCTTGTCTGTCTGTCTGTCTGTCTGTCTGTCTGTCTGTCTGTCTGTCTGTCTGTCTGTCTGTCTGTCTGTCTGGTCATCGTGCAGGTGGCGGTGGAGGACAGACTGAAGATGCTTCAGGAAGCCCACCGAGACTTCGGCCCCTCCTCCCAACATTTCCTCTCCAGTGAGTGCAGAGCCAATTACCTCTCTCTTTGGGAATTAGACACAATTTGGGGTGACTCGGTTTGTTTCCGCTCAGTTACACTGTTTCACATCCTCCCCTAATTTTTTCATGTCCCATCCCCTAATCTTCGGCCGTACGCCTCACAGTCGTGCATGCTCGGTGGATACGTGGGCGCACGCGCATTCTCACTCACACGGTTTGCAGACGAGGCACTTCACTCTTGAATAATGCAAGGCTTAATTACAGCTCTCCACTGACTCCCTTCCTCGTTCTCCCTCTTTAGAGTGGTCATTAGCAGAGAGAGAGGAACAGAGAGAGTTAGAGAGAAAAGATAAATGCACGAGTGTGAACATTAAACAAAGCAGCCGGTCTCTCTCTCACCGTGTCTCTCTCTCTCTCTCTCTCTCTCTCTCTCTCTCTCTCTAATGTCATTTTCTATAATCATACGGCCATTAGTGTTCTTTCGGCTCCACCTGATTTGCTTTGCCGGCTGTCAGACACAGACAAAATGGACGGTGTGTGATTCAGAGCAGGTGGTAAGCCTGGCCCGCTGTGCCGTGCCGTGTCAATAGACATGAATTTACCAAGTAAGCCCTGCTGAGAGCTCAGCGACCGCGCCAGACAAAACAGCACTCCGTCTCTTCTTTCATCTTCCTGGTACTATGACACTATCTCCTCCATCACACATCCGCTCTCATTACACTAGTAGCTTAATATTCCCTCAGGGATCAATAAAGTACGCCGTCCTTATCTTGCACTATCCATCTCGTATATCTCCCAATCTCGCTTAATCTCTTTCTCTTACTGTCTTTTCATCTCTCTATCTGAGCGTAGAGCTGTGTCAAGGAGGAGGGAAAGTGGGAGGGCGATAAATCACGGAACATTTCTGCTCCGTATTACTCTTGAGAGCTTCTCAAGCCTTATGTCTGGCTGGTTTTAACAATGTATCAGCGTGTCATTTTTGATCCTGTCAGTATTTATTGTCTTCTTTCGTTTCCACAAAGTTTAACACAAACCTGGGCACGTGGCACCTTTTCTCAACAGTTTTTTTTTTCCTCCGTTTCTAATTTATTTTCCCTTTCATGCCCTATTGTCTCTCTTCTCCCTCTTTCTGCCGAGAAAGCAATACCCATTTACTTTTTTTTTCTCTCTCTCTCTCAATTTCTTGCACAGTAAGAGTCTTCTTTTTTACATAGATAGACGATGTTATTATGGAAGTGTTAGATGTGAGAATTATTTCAAGTCAAGCCACAAACACTAAATGGATTACTGCACTGCATGGTCAAATTGTGCAATGTTTATTAAGATGGTGTTTCGATTTTGACTGCTTGACTTTTTGTCTTTCTCAACATCTCTCCTTTTTCTTTATCTTTGTCTCTCTCTCTCTCTCTCTCTCTCTCTCTCTCTCTGTCTGTCTCTCTGCAGCTTCTGTGCAGCAGCCCTGGCAACGTGCAGTTTCTCAGAATAAGGTTCCATATTACATCAAGTAAGTGGTGAAAAATGGCATTGATGACCATCTTTGTGCCTGTATGAATTGCTTGCATTTGTGCGTGTGTGTGTGTGTTAGCGTGTGAATCGTTACTCTACGATGACTGGCATTCAAGGCAAGAGCAGTCGGGATATTGTCTGTAAAAATGCTGTTGCTTTAAAAAAAAAAACTTCCTTTGTTGTATTTATGGTATTCATCCCCATCTTCTTTATTAATGGTTTGCAATTTGTTTTGTGTTTGAACCTTTAACACAGTGCATTGTCTGTTTGTCTTCACTGTGTGTCCGTGAGTTGTGAGCACTTCGATTGAAGAGTGATTTTCTTGTCTCAGATTATTTATTTTTCGAGGTCAAACTGCAACATATTTTTTTAAAAGCAAAGGTTAGAGAAAAGTCTGAATGTGAACACAGTATGAACAGAATTTTGTGCAGCAGAGTTTAGTCCTTATCCCTTTTTGACCCCTTAGAATTTATTCTGTGACTACTGTTGTGGTCTCGATCCTCCAGGTTGGGAACCACTATCCTAGACCTGAGATTCAAGCTACTGTAGACCTGTAGAATGTGCAATGTTTGTACAAATATTGGCAAAAAATGTACTACTTGAACATGCATTATGGGTCCTGGCCTCTTGGTCATGCAGCTTAATTCAATCAGTGGAATCCCAGAAGAAAGTCTTTGATCTAAAATTCTGGGAGCTTTTAATTCAGTGTGCAGATCAATCAGATTCAAGCAGACCAGAATACACTGAATAGTCAGACTACTTGCACTGAAATAGACATTTCAGCCAAAAACAAGGACAACAAAGCTAAACAGGGTAAACATAAATATTTGACTACTACCAGTATGTACAGATACATGTACAAATGTTTTTTGTTTTTTTTTGCATTTCAAAAAAGTTCATAGTTGACTGTGAAATAGCTCATTATCTCAAACATTTCCCACTGGGAATCTAATACTTTTCAACCTTTTCACATTAAAGCTCTGACCTCTAGTGACCTCTCACATACATCACCCAGGAATGGTCAGGTAGCTACCGTTCCACGTATATTCTTTGCACGTACATCATTAATTTTACGCCCAATTAGAAGCTTCTTTCTGCCCATTTGCTCCTGTGTGTATATTAAAATTCAAGCCATTTCACCGGCACATTTCTCATTCAGTCCAACATTAGCACTTCCCTTTGAATAGATAATACCTGGCTGAGTCCCAGGGCAGCTTCCCACTCTGTTCTAATAGTGACAATAACAACTTTAACTTGACGTCTTGCTTTCCATTATAATTTTTTTTGCCAAATCCGGCCAAACAGCAGGTTTCTATTAAAACAGACAGAGAGAAGATCTGTGTTGGTGGCAACCAAGACAGCTTCTGTACTGTTCAGGAAGTGTCAGTTCTGAAAGTTTGAAGGGCCTCATTATCCAGAAATCATGTAACTATATGTCAGCAAACTGCTGACTAAGCAAACCCGAATTCACCCTTATTTTAGAAAAATCTTTAGGTAGCAGTTTCAGCTATCAAATGTCAGTCGTGCTTTCTTTATTTCTCTCGCTCGTTTCTGGTGGGACACTGTTACAGCCCTGCTCTGTTATTTAGGATGATGAAATTGGTGTAATCTTTAGGGCTGCCCCCTTAAATTGCCTTTTGCCCCAAGTCGAAATGTCACTGTCACAGTTAAATTGTCAACTAGCCATTTTTTAAAAATTCCCCTTGTGCCCATTGTCCACGGAACATCCCGTAAAAGCTTCAGCCATTAAGATTTATAGGTCTAGACTTGTCTCAGTGATAGGTTAAAAGTCTTCTAAAAAGTTTTGATATAACATTTTCCAAAGCATTTATATTTATGTTTAATACGGTCAAAACTTAAACTTGCAGAGGCTTTAAACTTGCTTGAGATTGGTAACGTTATGTAGTTAGTGTACATTTGGGACTGTTTTTGAAGACGTAAAAACATGAATCAATTATAAAACCAGCCATTTAAAACCATTGATTCAATTTATGGAATTATATTGAAAATTCAGAGTTAATTTGGGAGAAGGTCAGGATAAAATGTTTTCAGACAAACGATAAAGACACAGACAGAGATGGAAAAAAAGGAGATTTAGACAAAAAGAGACGGGGGGGGGGGGGACACCTGCGCTGTGTTTGGGCCTGCAGCTTGGCACTAGAGAGGGATCAGAGATGAAAGCCAGAGACAGGCAATGACTCGGAGGACAGGCTTATAACTTTAGAGTCAACAACAGCCTGTGATCACAGATGTGCCCAGCCAATGAACCTGCATCCACCCACTCACACAAACAAAACACATGTGCACAAGGGTGTTCGCACAAAACAATACACACATGCATTTAGACACACACAAATGGAGATCCTTTCACCCAGAGATGCATATGAACTCCAACTGGACCCAAACTCAAACTCGCTAACCGAACACACACACACACACACACCCTCGTGAGCACACACAACATATGTTCTGTCGATGCCTCTAGGTTGATTTCACATTAATGTTAAAAGGGAACTATGCCCATTTTCAAAATTCATAGATGTTATTCCAAAGACGGTCCAGAAATATTAGTAAACATGAACAACTCTCTCCCAAATCCAAAAACCAGAGTTCTAAAACTATGTTATAGATGGGCACATTTTCTGTTTCACAACTGAGAAACACTATAAAGAATAAAGCTAATTTGGGTATGTATACATATACCAAATATATATAAATAAAAACATTCTGTGGGTCCACAAAATCAGCCTCTCATTCACTGTCTATGGAGCAGCTCAGGACTCTACACTTGATGAAATCACAGGTTTGAGATTTGTTTCTCTGCTTTCTGGCTTTTAGAGAGAGTAGCTCATGTTCACAAATATTGATCAAACTCTCTAGGCCCTGGAGGTGAGCCTTAAGGTGGACTAAGGTGGTGCTGAGCAAAAATCGGAGGAGCAGCTTGTCATTAAAATGAGAATAGCTGGTCCACCTTAAAGGTCAGCTCACCTTAAATGAGCTTCAGTGCTTACCTCTTCACTTTAATCAGCAGATGGCAAGCAGGACACGGGAACTTGGCTTGGGTCTTGAGGCATTTAATACCGACAAATAGCCTAAACTGTACACACACTGCACTGCTATGTTCATAACTATAACGTTACTGCTAACTTCATACACACACATGAGCTCTCTGTCTCCTCTGCACACACACGGCTTTCCGCTCTGCTCTGCACACAGCAGTTTGCCACTTGTATAACACACTTTAGTTTAAAAAACATCTTAAAAATACATTTTTTAAAAGATTCCAGATGCTTAAGCCCAGCAGGGAGTCAATTAAGGCCCTGCGGGCCTGCAACACACTGGCAGAAGCCTTGGAAATAACATATTGGAATTCTTAATTTAGGTGGTTTTTCCCTTTAAATTGCCTTTTCAGAAACCGTAAGAAAAGGGTCGATCCTCTTTCAACTTTTACCTCAGTGTGTGGCTTTTTTTTCCATATTAAAATGAAGATAGTCACTCACTGATCCTCACACACACATAAATATACATGCAGGCATTTGCACACTCATGCAAACCCACTTCATTTGCAGCTTGAAAACTGAACTCCAAATCCATCTCCAGGACTAATCACAGGTCGCTTTCAGTGCTGTGACATCATTGGGACACCCGCATCTGTCTTTGACACATTCATTTCCCTAAACCCCTCCTCATCTCCTCTTCCATCTCCTCTCATACTCTGCCTCTTTTCTTTGGGCAGACAAAGGGTCCCTGATTAAAACCGCATCTTGTCCACCCCCTGAAGTGATGAGTTCTGGCGACATATTGGGGCGAAAATCAAATGGCTTCACGCAAGTTCTGCGCCTGCCATCTCATGCTGGCAACCCCACATGCTGTCCCATTTCACCCATTTCTGGCACTTCTGGGGAGAGCTCACACACCATGTAGGCTTTTTGAGGGGAAATATAACAAGACTGCATCTCTGCAAAGATTAGAGAAAGTCTCCTCTACATTCCAAGGCTTTTCTTGAATGTGCTCTCTGTCCGTGTTTTTGTCAGGAAACATTTGGTGAGAACAGACAGCCTTTATACACACGAGTGGACTGTGCGTGTCTTTATGTCTCCCAAATTTAGTTTTAAGAAGAATCCAAAGCAATTTTGAACTGTATTTCAAAAGCAGAATACTGATAACTTTGGGAGGGAAGGGGTTCATTTTTTTAAGAGCAAAAAGAAAGACAGAGGAAGAGATGTGAAAGCCAGAGAAAGACAGTAGATGTCAGTTGGTGAATGCAGGCTCTTCTCACCTGTCACTACACTTCTTGATAAGTTTGGCAGGTCGCTGTCACTGAAAAAGTTCCTGAAATCTTATCTTCCTCTTGCTCACCCAGATATTTGATTAATTCGGTCTCTTTGGATATTCAGATACACACAGACACACACACACACACTCATGATTATTCATGGCGCTCTCTCAGTGCCTTACAGCAGACACACACCAGAAGTGTTGATGGGAAACATCCACCCCTTGTACCATGGGGCACTGACATGTTCTGATCTTTTACTGTCCTTTTGTAGGAAAGACAGAAAGACAGCCATAGTCACAAGTTGTGGGGAAATTATGGTTATGGTTCATTGTAGAGCACCAGAGAAGAAGCAAGTAATTAGCAAATCTACTTTAACCTTCTGTTGGCAGCTGTAAATGGCAACGCTACACCAAAAACGTCAAAGAAAATAGCAATTATTTTTAATAAGCTTAATTGTTATCGTGGTGGTCTGCTAGTCTGAGAGGGTCAGCACTGCTGTCGGATGTTTTCAGCTTTGCTAGAGTGAAATCTCATAAAAACATCTTGTAGAAGGCTCTATTTTCCCCCCTCACAATACCCTAGTGGCTACATAAATTGTATCCTTCCTCCGCCTGCTGCAGTGTCCCCTTCTGTGACCTCATTTGATTTGTTGATGCTTACTCTGAGATGTAATTTAATGATGTTTATGAAGGCAAATGTCACAAGCAATACACAGGACTCAAGCGGCTTCATCCCCAGAAGCCCACAGTTAGCCACCTCCTGAAAAATCAGGAAAACCACTGTTTCTCACTACAGAATACTTTAGCTGCCATGTGTTGATTTTAATTATCCCATATTGTAAAAAGTGAGATTTCCATGATGGCGCAGTGACGCCAAACTCCCCAATCTCTGGTGTGTTTCTTCTGTGGTGTGAAAGCAAACCACTCCCTCGACGTGATCTATTCGTTTGTAAAAAGCCAGTGAGTGTTAACACAAAGCAACCTTAGATTGAGAAGACCCCACACCAGGCCAGCCATTAGGAATTATGGACAGGGGTAAAACAATTTCCAAATTGGGCCCCTCATCGAAACCCACTCCACCACCACCACCACCCACCCTTAGCTCTAATACAAACACGGGTAATTTCAAATAACCTCCTGATGGAGGGTGATATCACAGGAACAGTGTGATTATTTTCTTGCTGACTTTAGGCCTAACAGTTTGATAATTGCAAGCAGTAGTAATACCAACAGGTTGCAATATAATAGCCATATGAGGGCAGTGCAGCAGTGTTTTTTTAACCTTTAGAGACCCACTATAGACTCAGTTTTGCCTTTTTTAGAGGGGCACAGGGGAGCTTCATGCCCTACGTCTCTAGTTTCATGAGGCTGTGATTTTTTGCCTTAGCCCCCTTACCGACAAGCTAGCATGACTGTACCAATGGATTCCTTAGTTCGTCTAGTTTCAGATGTTACCAGTAACTCCTCTTTAAATCTGAGCCCACGACAGCTGGTTTTATTGGCTAACACGGATATGTATGATATTAGCTGGGTTGCACCGACAAGGATTAATTTAATCTAAGATTATTTCTAATCAGAGTTTAGCAAAACTAGGTTTAAAATCAAGTAAATACAGATTATACAGAGTAAAAACTAAACTGAGGTTTAAAGAGAGGTTAAACTTAAAGTTTGATGCAACATAATTTGAAGTTAAACCATGATTTAATCAGTTTAATCAATCTTTGCTTGCCCCCCACCCCCCATGGATTGTGGTTTTCAGAGGATGTGCTTCTGCTGTTATCTCCAAGAAGCTTTCAAATATCTGCCAGAAAATCTCTTGTTTTTGTCCCCCGCTCTTTAATATTCTCTGATGCCTCTCCTCTCTCGCCTATGAATGTTGTGTTATTGTGTTATTGAAACTGTAGCAGCTTTGGAGTAAATGTCTCAACAGTTTGCTACCTTTTCCTCCTACAGGACGACAACAAAATTGCTTCGTCATTACAACAGAAATGCATTGAAGTGTTGAGTGTAGTTGAACCTAACAACTCAATCCTCCTCATTATGGAATTCATGAGTTGTGGATATAAGCACAAGCTCTCTAATCTTTTTGTTGATGGAAATGTGTGTGTACAGAAAATAGGGTACAGATTTTGTTTTGTGTAGTGAGTTGTGTGTCCCAGCCTTGTACCAGCTCTATCGTTCCCCTGATGTACCCTTCAATGACAACAATGTTTTATGGCGATAGCTGTCGGCCAATTGCGGCCTTGATATCCAGCATTCTTCCTCCTTGTCGTTTGTTTGTGTGCAGCAAATATCAGCAAATCCCCTGACTTGGATTTATTGAAACCCTTTGTCATTCTGGCATACTCTTTGTAAAGTAAAACACGAGCCTGTCCTCCGGAGCACCGGAAGGCCCAGGCATTAGCGATGCCTGTGCAGGTGTTGTCATCAGTCTGTACAGTACGGCCGCTGAATAGTGATGAACCTCTGCGTACGAGGAGGACTCCTGCCGTCCACTCCGCCACCTCAGTTCACTGCCAGCACTCCACTTCACTTCCTGCTGCCTGTCAGCGGAGAGCGAGCCATCGCTGAAACCACAGGGGAGCCTCTGCATTCAAAAACATTTCAAAAACCGTCTTCCAGAAATCTTCTCAAACATTCCACACAGATCTGAGTGCGGCCTCTGACAGCCAGATGTCTTCTTGAAATAGACATGCACACGCACACGCACACGCACACACACACACACACACACACACACACACACACACACACACGCGCGCACACGCGCACACGCACACACTGAACCACATCACGGCCAGCAGAGCTCAAATAGATGCAGTGATTTGCAGTTGTCCGATTCTTTGCTGTCCTGTGTGTGTGAAGCCAACCGTGTTTGATCAGTTGTAGCACGGTCTTATTTTATTTATTTCCGTAGCATTGTTTTTTCATTAGATTTGGTTTGTTCGTGTTGTTTTGTGCGTGTGTGTATTTCTGACGCTTCTGTCTGAAGCACAAATGTAAACAGGGAGTTGAGACTAGGTCCCCTTATATTTATGTCCCATGGTGTTTGAAGAGACAGATGCTGTGGTGATGAGAGGGATTCACAGTACGTGTCTATTTGTGCGTGTGTGCGTGTGTGCGTGTGTGCGTGTGTGCGCGTGTGTGTGTGTTCTTGCTCTTGCTCTTTCATTCAGACAGCTTTTTTGTTTTTTTGTGTGTGTGATTTATGAGTTGTGGTAGAATCTGTAGCCTCTGTCCCCAATTTGGATGCGATAACAAAAGAGTTGGCAATAAAGCCAGCCATCGACAATGTTTGCACACATCAAGTGATGATAATAATAGTGATGTTAGCTTGTGTGCAGTTTCTAGTGTGTGTTCATTTGGCCAGGTGTTTGTGTAGGTTTGTGCTATTTGTGTGTATGTTTTTGTGTACCTTAGCTTTGGAAGTAGTTTCTCCTGTCATGTTTTTCTTTTGTGATAAGCCTTGAAAGTGTTTGTCAGTATCTGTGTGTGCGTGCATGCGTGCGTGTGTTGACATCAGTGGCTCCGGTTCTGTTTGTGTGTCAGCATATGTGTTTGTTTGTGTTTCTCAGTCTAATGGCTCTCCTTTGTTGTTGTTGTTGTTGTTGTTTTCAGTCATCACACACAGACAACCTGCTGGGACCATCCAAAGATGACAGAGCTCTACCAGTCACTAGGTAAGAAACAACACACACAATCACTGTCATCTTGGTAAAGTGTCAGTTTATCTAATTACAAAAAAAATAATTTTCTCAGTTACCTCGATTGATATTAGGCCAATCAGATGTTTTAAGATATTGCACATACTGTCTCTGAGATGTCCTCCTCTCCACAGCAATGGAGGTGAATTTCTTTTGTGGAGCTCCCAAGTATTAAAAATTGTAATTTTAAAAAATTCAGCAGGAACATTTCTATACAGAAACCATGTCTTTGTCACTCTGGATGATCCACCAAATTCATTCATTTTTTTTTATAGAATTTCTTCAGTAAAAAGTTCCAATGAAAAGTTTTCAGGGTGTGTTCTGGCTTTTCTCGTGAGGGATCAACGAAATCATGTAGACCCATTTCTCTGTAGTTAGTTTACTCTTAACATTTAACTTGATGAAAATTGCACCTTGATCTTTTCGCTCTTCCTGTTAATATCCATTTGCATGTGTCTGTCCCAGCGGGGTGGCTAGTATGGCTGTTCTTTAATGAGCAGCCGGATAAGTAATAAGCTGTGAAACTTTGGGAGCGTTTGCTGTAGGCCAGCAGCTCAACAAATAGCACCGGCCCCCACTGAGACAGAACTCACTAACCTAATTACACAGTCCACATGAGCCACCCCTTCCCTCGGTCATCTCCGCAGACAATAACTAACAAAAAGTCGTCTTTCATTGAAGACAGAGGTCCTTCTTATGCTGCCCAGTAGGCAGATTTCTATTGCATTTTGTTTTCTGATTTTCTGCCTCTGTTTTCTTTTTATCCGTATTTCATCCCTCTGTCTCTATCCCTGCCTGTAGCGGATTTGAACAATGTGAGATTCTCAGCATACCGAACAGCCATGAAGATCCGCAGACTACAGAAAGCACTGTGCTGTAAGTAAGACGCACACACACACACACACTCATACACACCTTAATGCCTACAGTCGTGGTCTGCTTCTTTTGAAGTCTGGGTGCAACGAAGGGATGCAGTAATGATTTGAAGCTTTGCCAGATGCTGTGCCAGAACTGCACAGAAGCCAAGGATATTTTGGCTTTAAAATTACACACACTGTGTCAGTGTGTGTGTGTGTGTGTGTGTGTGCATGATTTTGACCATGCACAGTCACGGCTGGTGATTGTATTAAGCCTGTTGAGCATAGATGCATTTGGTGTGCACAGGTGGGATTTGTTTA
>JAOVVB010154148.1:0-10590 GCA_028570985.1 Heterobranchus longifilis | reverse complement strand
TGTACACAGTCTCACTAAATCCTGTGGGAAACTAATACAGATGTGTATTTGTACACAGTCTCACTAAATCCTGTGGGAAACTAATACAGATGTGTATTTGTACACAGTCTCACTAAATCCTGTGGGGAACAAATACAGATGTGTATTTGTACACAGTCTCACTAAATCCTGTGGGAAACTAATACAAATGTGTATTTGTACACAGTCTCACTAAATCCTGTGGGAAACTAATACAGATGTGTATTTGTGCAGACTGTTCATTAAAGGAACTGTGATAAAGTTGAGAAAAGTCTGTAGCATGAGCTATCAGCAGCGAGCGTGGAGCGCAGTGAGTGAATTTGTAATGAGAGATCAGCAATGCAGTGTATGTGTATATATTCTAAAGTGGTTATTTGATATTTTTTATAAATATCAAAATTCAATAGACTCTAACCAAGAGTAAAATACATCTTATGTTTCTGAAATCGATCTAACTTTCCACTCTAAAAAGGACAGTGTGTACACGCCCTGATGCGGGGGCCTCCTTGAAACTTGTTTTATAAATTGTATAAAATATATTTTTTTAGCTTTTTCATAGCCACCAGCGTGTGAATGTCTCCCTTGATGAGCCTGTACCTTGCATGGTAACCTCCTCCACCAGTGTATGAATGACTAGTAGTGTAAAGCCTTTAGAGTGAAGTGCTCTATAAGTACAGTCAATTTATCATTTAGATCATCACTGTTTTGTGTTACTATAAACTATACTATAAACATTTGGGCCAATTTGTTGACAAAGGAGAAAAAAAAAATGTATATATCATTTGGAGGATATGTATCATCATATTGCCCGGCCCTATCTTACATCATAGTAGTTGTGGGGCAGCTCAGGAGGAAACACAAATCTGTCTCCGCTGCAGCAGATTCAGTGTAAATGTTTGTATTTCTGGAGAGCACTCAAGCACCGAAAAACAAGTCATAGATCGAATGTTTCTGCTGCACCCTCTCTCTTACTCTCTGTCGTTCCTGTGTTTCTCTCTCCCTCTCAGGGTGGCTGTGACACGCTCTAAAGACATGCCATTATTTGGCCCCCTGTTCCCGAAGGGCGCCCGATTCCCTCGCTCGCCTGCCCTCAGAGACTTCCTCCTGGCGAAGGCAGTGAATGCTGAAAACGCAGCGGAGAAGTCCGAGAAGTTCCGCTCCATGGCCACCCGCACGCGCCAGGAATACCTGAAGGACCTGGCCGAAAACTACGTGACCACCACGCCCATCGACTCCTCCACCAAATTCCCGCTGCTCTCCCTGGGAGGAAAGCGCAAAGATAAACTGAAGGGCGCCAAAGGGGCCGAGCTGCACAGCGCCGGGGCGCTGGTGTGGGCCGTGATGGTCAACGGCGGAGATGACGGGGAGATGGGAGAGCTCAAGCTGCCCTGTCTGCTCGGGGTGTCGGCTGAGTCGGTGGTGCTCATCGAGAGGTGCACACGCAGGGTGGTGTTCAACTGCTCCTGTCGAGACGTCATCGGCTGGAAGGCGGTGACGGAGACGAAGGAGGGCGGGCCCTGCTTGGATATCTTCTATGAGCGCGGGGAGTCGGTGTCAATCAGTGTGATGGAGAGCCAGGCGGAGGACATACGAGAGGTGGTGCAGAGGCTAGAGGTGGGTGATTGTGTCCGGATTTTGAATGCTGCAGTGGGTGGTTTATGTCTTTATCAGGGGTCGTACAAAGTCTTGATAGTTTGGAAAATGCTTAATTTGAACCATATTCTGCTCATTTTCAGGTTCATACTATTTTTGTTTTTTACTAGAACGTGATTACATGCGTTAATGTTAAAAAAAACAGATTATTTTTCTCATACTGTCTGTCTGAATTAGGGCTGTACGATAAGCGATAAACACTGAACTGAACACAATTAGGCATCATTTAAAAAAAAGAAAGAATGAGAGTTACATTTTAAAGAACAGTTTTCTACTGATACTCTATTTCGACTAACTAAAAAAATCCCTGAGTATCTTTCACGATGTGTTTATTGTGAAAGTTGATATTGCGATGACGATAAAAAAAACGATATATTGTGCAGCCCTAGTCTGAATACACCTGTATTCACCCTCTGACTGAAACACTCCGTTTTAGCGCCTGTCTCTTTAAAACTGTCTGCTCTGATTGGTCAGTGTTTCCATTTAAAGGCACAGTTTACAGAATACAGGCTGTGTGCATTTCTCTGTGGATTGAGTATTTTGATACTTTCACTGTATTTATATAGCACCCAGACCTGCTTTATTATCAAAAAGACATGGAAATCTCACTTTTACAATATGAGACCTTTAATATTTGAAATGAATCAATCCCGTCATCATATTTGTTTCTTGTCTCCTAGAAACTGTAAACTATCTTTCTCTATTGCATTTATAGTAACAATCTAGATGTGATGATAAAGGCTTCGAGAGTCTGGAATTTTTTGGTTTAGCTACCTTAAAAGTGCTTGAAAAGTGCTTGAATGTTACTCTTAAAAAGCAGTACAAAGCCTGCTTTATGATTCATTCTTCTTCTCACTGTTCTGCAGCTGGTGACGCGGGGCTGCGAAGCTCTCGAGGTCACCCCCCTGCGAGACGGAGTCGGGCAGCCCGGCTTCCTGATGAACGAGGAGGGCTTTGTGACGGAGCTGCAGCGGTTCTGTTACGCCGAGAGCGGAGGCCTGCAGTTGTGGGCTCGCGTGGTGCGGCTGTGCGGACACTCGCTGGTTCACCTGAGCCCCGAGGAGAGGACCCGGCTGCTCCGCACCGCGCACAAGATCCACATCACCGTCATCCCACCGGACGAGAACGGCAAGCCTCGCAGGTGGGTGGGGCTGCAGATATGAGGAGGAGGGGGAGACATGGTTCCCACAGGTCCTTAAAAATCCTTGAAAATTTGAGGGGGAAAAAATCAAGGCCTTGAAAGTTTTTGAAAATAGACATGTAATAGACATGGGTCATTGAAAGTGCTTGAATTTATATATTTTGTGCAAGAATAGAAAGTGAAGTTCTTTTGATATTTTTTTTCCCTTAACGTTAGTAAATACGCTTCGTTCCGTTGTCTGCATGTTTCTCCTGCAGCGGCCTGGTCTCCTAAAGATACCATTCCCACACACCTAAACTGCATTCTCAATTACTTTTGCCGGAGAAACTTATTTTCTCCCAGAGTACGTTTCTTATCAAAGTCTGCATGCGGAGGACGAGTCACAAAAACACGGACTTTCACCTAGGAGACCGCGGTTCATGTTTAGTTGTTTGGGAACATCATTTTGTAGGAGACAGGGCTTTGTTCCACGCACCAGCCTGCTACTTGTCATTAGAAAAATTCCCGGTGTTGCATCAGTAATAAACCTTGACCTGTGTCTCAAACCGTGCTTGAATTTGAGGGAATTAGGGCTGGAAAATCCCTCAAAAGTGCTTGAATTTGAAGTTTAAGAAGGTGTGGGAACCCTGGAGAGAACACTTAACAAGGGCATGTTTGGGTCAGCAGACACAGGAGGAGAGACACTGAAGAAGGGGCTCATGGGTATAAAGCGTGCTCCAGAAAGTGGAGCGTAGTCCCAGTGAGACAGAGGTTGACAGCAAATGAGGAGGGAGGGGGTTAGTGGGACACGTCCGTTCAGGAAAAACGAGAGAGGTGGCACTCATGGGTCACAGCTCACTCTGCTGTTTGATGACAGCCTGCCGTCAGTGTCACACCAGCTGCCTAGCAACCAATCAATCCCTCTGATGATCTTTAATCACACTGACACGTGCTGTCCCACTGTTCACAGCACACGCTCACTGAAGTCAGAGAGAGGGCACAAACCATCAGCGCTGCAAAGTAACAACAATTAATTCATAAAAATGGAGGTGATGAAAAAGTAGAGTGATAAATGTTAGTTGTGTGTTGTCAGTGATGAATGGTCGACAGCAGACGGTAACAGCCCAGTCGACAGGATTCATACAAGGTGCTTGAATTTTAAGTGGGAAAAAAAAAATCAAGTACTGGAATACCTTGAAAATAACCCCCTTTTCAACCAAGTGCTTGAAAAGTCCTTGAAATTCAAATGAAGCACTTAAACCTGCGTTATATTTTGAGCATAGTTTTGTTCATCAAGTCATTATAATTAAATTGCTCAGAATCAGAAATTGCAGCTTTTTCTTTTTTTTTAATTCTTCTTGCCTTGATGAACCTTTTATCAAAAACTAAATATGCCAGAGAAGTGTAAAATGAGTCCTTGAAAATGAGAAAAATAAATAATATAAATAGTGCTTGAAAAAGTATTTGAAAGCCCTTGAATTTCATTTCGTAATATCTGTATGAACACTGAGTTGATTATCAGAGCAACACTGTTTCAAATACAGTGTCAGTCAAGTTCAAATCAACTGACAATTTATCACTATTTTTCAATTCTCATACATTTCATCACTTCTATTATTCATTCGTAAGCGTTTTTCTCCAGTTGTTTTTGTTACTCCCACACTTGAGGCCACTTCCCTTAAATTATAAATGGCAATGAAATGTAAGATGGGAAAATGATGAAACATGTTTCTCTGTTTTCATCAGACTGTTTTAATCAAATCAGCTTTAAATTAATCCAATCAGTTGACCATTTATCACTCTATTTTTCAATTCATATGCATTTCCATCACCTCCATTTTTATCAATACATTTTTGTTACTTCCACATAAGAAGCAGCTGTGGACAGAATGGCTGAAATAAATAAACCTAATATTAAAGTGGACACCTCTGCAGCTCTTAACTTTTAGAGCAACATTTCAAAGAAGCATCCTCAGAATCCCACCGGTTTATTTATATTTCAATGTTTGTTCTGTGACAACAAAGCACAAATTGCCACAAAGATGTCATAATTCTTGATAGGAAATGAGGCTCTGCAATCTCAAAGGAATATTATAGACAAATATAGTGCTTTTTTTCCTCCAAACTGATCTTTGTTTTTGGCTTCTAGATTCATGACTCAACAGTGCAATGAGAAGCTGGGCGGAAAAGAGAGGCGTGATGGCTTTCTTCTTCTTTTCTTTTTTTTTACATTGTCTTTATTGATTTTCAACATTTGAAGACACACAAACAGATACCATAATACATTTATGGATTTAACTACCCAGGGACTGCTGATGAAATATAGCTATCTAGCTAACTCTGGGACACTCAATGACTGTCCATTGTCCCTGTCAAATAAACAAATAAAATAAAATAAATAACATGACAACCTTACGAAAATAAATGAAGAATGAAGAATTGAGAGTAAAGAATACAAAAAAAGAAAAAAAAAACCTGACAGGATATTACTTAAATTAAAATAAATACAATAATAATAGCAAAAAGTATGCAACAGAAAACCTAAGTAAATTAATAATAATGATAAAAAATAAATAAATGAATGAAAGGTTACTTTTCCCTCCCTGTTCATAGGGTTTCAAGTTTGTTGTTTTAAAACCCGAAAATTAGTTTTTGAGATCATGAGTTCATTTTAGCACTTCTGGTTCCCTCGTCTCGAAGTCAAAGGGTTTTTTTTAATGTGTTTTTGCTTAGACGTCTGAAATAAGGTCTGTGTCCAGTACTATTCATTCTCTCAGTAACCTGTACTGCAGTACTATTCATTCTCTCAGTAACCTGTACTGCAGTACTATTCATTCCTGTACTCTGTACTATTCATTCATTCGGCCTGATGGCCGATGGTGTAACCATACAGCAGCAGTTCAATGAGGATTCTGTCCAGATTTCTTTGCAAACGTTTGGACCTGTAAAGCTCTTTGAGATGACAGACTGATTCATCAACATCAACATGAATTTAGCTGCAGCTGTGAGCCTGTGGCTATCATGGTGCTTATTTTAGCAGAAGACTATGCTATTAGCAGCATTTTCTCTCCATCTCTGAGACACTTTGGACAATATTGACACTTGTTTCATTGTTTGTGTTGTTTTATTATGTTTCATCTCACGAAGTACATTGTTGTTTTATGTTCTGCAGAAGTTTCTCTGAGCTGTACCAGAAAGCCATCAAGGACGCGGAGTGTAAACCCGGCGAGGATCAGTCTGGAGAGGCCTGGGTGCTGGACGAGAGGGAAGAAGAGGACGAGGAGGAGGAGGAGGAAGAGGAGGAGGAGGAGGGGGAAGAAGCAAAGGAGGACAAGCTGAAGGCGAGTGGGGTCGATGAAGCGGACATGACGGAGGTGCAGGTGGAGGCCGAAGAGGGTGAAGGGCAGCCGTGTGATAAAGGGCAAAGTGAGAGAAGTCACGGCTCACTCCTCACGCCGCCCAGCTTACCTTTGTTACGGGCCACTTCTCTGCAGGACCAACCGGCCAATCAGAGCCAGGAGGGCAGCGGCTCGCAGCAGCTCACACGCAGCTGCTCTTTGGAGAGACAGCCGTGCTACAGGGACACGTGTGATGGGTGAGTAACAAAAGCTCATGTCACTGTTCATTCAAGCTGTCATAGCCTGACATACGAGTGTTATGGAGGCTTTACAGAGAGATAGATCGTATAAATAACAAGAAATGCTGCTTTGCCAGATGCTTCTAGTTATATCTGCAAAACTGGGAGACCATCAGGTAAAAGGGTTCTTATATCACCCAACATGGCTGAAAATATCCTCAAACTGAAGCTGACTCATCACAATTTAATCTCAGAGTCAGTGCGTCACTTTTCCCGCAAAGGACACGGAACGGAGAAAGGACACCAAGTAATGTGTCACTCTGCTTCACTGAACTGTGTTAACCTAATGCAAAAGTTTTTAAATTATGTTTCACATTAGAAGATTCACTTCGATGTTCTTTTTTCAATTTTAATGCTTTTTTTTTTGGGAAGGTTACTTTTGAAGGGAAGTTTTAAGGAAAGTTTATTTATATAGCACATTTCAGCAAGGGAATTCAAAGAGCTTTACATAAAGCATTACATTAACATTTAAACATAGTTAAAAACAGTCATTGAAATGTAATAGGTTACAGATTACTAGTTACCCTGTTAAAATGTAATAAATAATGTAACTATTTGAATGAATTTATCAAATAATGTAACTTATTACATTTGATTAGTTTTCTAACAAATGTTTTAAACTGGGCATTAAAGCTCAAAAGTCCTAAAAACATAAATGTAGAGTGTTGCAGTGTAGTAGTCCGGAAAAAGAAGACATTCCTGCACAGAGAAAAGATGCAAAGCAATTAAGCAGTTATATTTTACATATAAGCTTTTTACCAAAAATTATATATTTGGATGTAACCCCTTTGTAAACCCCAACATTTTGATTAGTAACTGTCATTTAATTACAGATTAACTGAACTGAACAGAACTGTAACTGATTAAAATTACATTTATTTTGTAATTTAGTTACATGTAACTAGTTACTCCCCAACACTGCTAACTATTTGGATGGTTGCACAACTTGCGCAGTAGATCTTCAACTCATCAGTAGTAAAAAGTTAAGTATTATGGTCTGCACTATTTCCTCATCCTCTTGAGTATTAAAGTACTTCTCTGACAGTCACACAAAAGTTTGCCAAGTGTTCAGCTCCAAGGAGAGAGAAAAACACGTATGTAAAAGCAGCAGGACATGTATGTATCTGCGGACAAATCATTTTAGCTTTCACACCGAGAACTCCAAAAAGCCACAACAGCCTGAAGAGGGAATTATGCACAAAGGAAATATTCATGAGGATATTATTAAACTCTGCTGCTCACCAAAATGAAGTTGACTGATTTTTATTGCAACACAGAACAGAATAATTAGACGGAGCCCACATCAGATATGATACTTTTGATGGATGATTTTGTGAGTGCAGGATAGCAAAACATCAATCAGGCCTAAATCTAAGCCATCCTGGAGATTACTTGTCTAAGTGCTCCAGTTTCTGTTTTGACCTCTGGATTGGATAAAAAAAAAAAATGTCACGAAGCATCAACAGGAGATTTGCTTTGTGTGTGTGTCCCCCCCCCCCCCCCCCCACCACATGTCTCCCTCCCTGCGTGGTGGACAGGCACGTGTACGACAACGTGGGGCTGATGGAGGGACGCCACATCTATGAGAACGTCGGCGAGCTGAGAGACGCCACACCTGATCTGATCCTGGCTGTCAAACCCAAAGTTCCCCTGGAGGACGAACAGGTGACGGACTGAGACGAGAGGACATCTGAGTGGTTTCTCTCCCAGCACTCCATCGCCTCTCTGACAGTGTCGCTTCTCCTCTATCTCCGTCTCTTATGTCTTCAGTTTCTGGGCGCCGAGTTTGGCGATGATAAAGCTTCGGTGAGTGACTCGTCTTCCCGGTTGTCGTGTTTAGACCGAGCTGAAAGAAATTCACGAGCCCTAAGTCTTCATAACTCCATCACCAAGAGTAAGTACTTCCCTATTCCTGCTGATTTAAAAAAAATGTATTTTTATAATATATATATATATATATATATATATTTTTTTTAAGTACTTTTTATTTATTGAATCATTTATCCATACATGTACTTTGTTCTTCATGATACAAACTAATCATACAATATAAATAAAGTACAACAAAGAACATGCCAAGTATCATAAGTGTCATGAGTAAGTAATCCATTACCAGTATTTTTAAGTAAGGGAAAAAGAAAAGAAAACAGAAACAAATAATAATAATAATAATAATAATAATATTTTGTATATATTTATAACCCCTTTAACAAAAAGAATGGCAGCATGTTAAATAGAAAAATAAATGTGTGTAAATGCATTAGGAGACAAAGAGCACAAAGAGATATTATGACCCTGATCATGGACTCAAAACAAAGCTCCCCTCTCAGACACAACAGCTGACACGACTGCTCAAATGATGCTGAAATGGAACAATTACACATGTTTGCAAATCATCTCTGCCCGATTTCAGCCCCTTCCAGATTTTTTCTGCCTTAAACCCCTCTGTTCATTATCCTCCCTCTGCTCCCCACTGCATCCCCTTTGTCCCTCCTCTTTCATCCACGCTGCCCCCTATCCCGCTAATCTAATATCACCCCTGCTCTGCTGCCACCCCCTGCCAGGGCTGGGATAAAAGGGGGACAGATGGGTAGTGGGAGGGGTGGAGTTTTAGGCAGCCCCAAATCAAGGAGCCCCTCTTACACCATCTGCTCTGCCTCCGCTGAGACTATGAGACTCATCATTTAAGCGCCATAAGAGCACACTTGCTCATCCTCTCATCTGATTCTTCTGATTTTTGCGGGGGCGGCCTCTGAAGCCTCTGATTGTTTTACATCACGTTCTTTCACAGGAAGTCTGTTAAAATGCATCATAACTTCTAAACTAAAAGATCAAATCCAAGGCCTTAATAGCTCTTAAAAACGAACAATTGTAGCATGTTTTGTTTTTTTAACATGTTTTTTGTTTTAATTCATTTTGCATGCAATAATTTAGCAAAATTCTGTTATTCAGATTATATTTAGATCATTGTCTTGTTGTCACGGTTCCTTGAAATCCTTGAAAGTTTGTGAGATTGAGAGAAAAAAATCAAGGCCTTGAAAGTTTTTGAAAATAGACATGGCTCGTTGAAAGTGCTTGAATTCATATATTTTGTGCAAGAATAAAAAATAAATGAAAAATCTTTTGATATTGACATATGAAGTAATTGAATTTGATTTTTTAGAAGGTGTGGGAACACTGTTTTTTTAACTATTGTATTTTAGTATGCTGCCTTAAATTCCACCTTAACTGATCTTACAAAGTCAGAAACATAGTTCAGTGAAACCTGCAGGGATCCTACATACATCATAACATTTCCTCCTTCTCCCTCTATAATGAATCTGACCAGCATTAACGCAGCAGCATCCCCCAGTGGCGGCACTTTGTTACTGTAGAAAAAAGTCTGCAGTCCCACTCTTCTGCTGTATTGTCCCAAAAGAAAGTGTGGTAAGTCTCGACCTCTTTCTCTCAGTTCTCTCAGAGACGACAGATTCGACTGAGGAGGAGTGGCAGTCCATCGCTGACCTGGCCACGGCCTGCCGCAGCATCCTGGAGGCTTTGTCACGAGAGGGTGAGGAACTATTTATACATACACACCTCACTTCCTGTATCTATAAATGTAAAATAATGTAATAAAAAGCTGTCTTAGTGGTAAGCACAAGTTTTCTACCACAATCTTAAGATTCCCATTACATAAACTCAAGTTTTTTGTATAATAAAATAAATAAAACAAATAATTAAATGCATTTACAGTATATGACCAAAGGTATGTTGACACCCCGGGCTGTATACTTTCTGTTCTGTTTTTACGGAGAGCTCAATGCACTGCAAATTAAGAAAACACATGCAAAAAAGACACAACACAAGCAAATGGAGAAACATCTCCACCAATTTGACAACTCATGCACAGCGGAACACAATGGAAAGTGTTTCCAGTGGACACTAAAAAGTGTGGATTATGAAGTAATTGAAGTCGGCTATCCTAATGATACAGCATACCGTGATATTTTAGACAACAGTGTGCTTCAACAGACTAGGAAAGGGCCTTCCCTGTTTTAACCTAGACTAGGTTCATCAGAATCAGAATCATTTTTATTACCAAGTATGTACGAGGAATTTGTCTTGATGTCACAGTGCATTACAAGAAACAACACAAGCAAAATATACACAAAACAAAAATAGA
>JAOVVB010154118.1:0-10000 GCA_028570985.1 Heterobranchus longifilis | reverse complement strand
GTGCCATTCAAAATCACCTCCCTATACTTTACTGCTGCCCTCTGGCACATCATGGCAATGAGACAAGCCAGAAATGGAACAGTCAGATTTCAGTAAAGGCAGTAATTTGCCTTACATGTTCTATTTAGCATAGATCTATAATAGAAGTGCTGCACGGACAGATGCTGTAGTAACAGCTTCACGCAGGCAGGTGAGCTCTGATGTCATAGTGACATGTGCTGGTTCACAAGCTGAAGAAACAATCAAAACAAATGGATGTTTTATGATTCATGGTTGGCTCTCTCATGAATGCACTATTGTATTATCTTCAGGAAACTCTTACATTCAAAACAATGCAGCAAAAAATAGAATGAACACATTCTCACTCCCAGTTCGTCAAATACGCCAGATTGGTCAGGACTCCATGACAATTTTTTTTGTATGTGAAATTCCATTGTCTTAAGTTTAGGCAACAAAACAAGTTAATTAGCTTTAGGAAAGGATTGTGGTTTGGGTTAAAATAACTAAGTTTACAGGCTCAGTGTTAGAGTGCGCGCCCACAGAGGCTAAAATCCGCACTGCAGCGGCCGCAGGGTTTGACCCCCGCCCCCGGCCCTTTGCTGCATGTTGCTCCCTCTCTCTCACCCCTTTCCTGTCTACCTTCAGCTGTACTATTAATAAAAGGCAAAAAGCCCAAAAAAATCTTAAAAAAAAAAAAAAAAAAAGTTTGAACTAATTTGTTACGTAACTTATGTTTGTGGCATTAGTTACGTTACGTAAGAAAGTTAACTTACGTAACTTAAAAAAGTCAATGTTGACTTTTGGTTTCACACAGGACACTAACTCCCGGGTGAAAGTCCTGACTTTATACGGACTTTGTCGCTCTTTACTACATCATCTTACAGTGCTGCGGTCAAGCAGTTGTTCTGAGAGGCCGGTGTCAGTATCAGACGCTGAGGGCCACTGACCAAGCTGCCGTATTTTTCAAGAGCTGGGAGTGAGACATATTAATTTAACACTCACATTTACATTACAGTAATAAAATAAAGTGTGAAATATCACTTTAAAAAGTGCTTTGGGCAAGTTTCATGAGCAAATACATATTATAAGATACTTTCACACTTTCAGACTAAACAGACAAAACATTAAAAGCTACTTCACCAAATAAGCACAATGTGAGCCCAACAAACTAAAGGAAATAATAAAGATTGTTAGTGGGTGGTTACTAACGTTTCATGGGTGCCAAAAAAGAAGATGAGGAACTTGATATTGAATGCCTTCAGAACACCATCTGGGACTTCAATAATCTGGTATAGGGACATGGAGAAAAAAAACAACAGTTACAGCCAACACTCATCACTGTGTCCACATACAAAAGCAAACTTTCTCTCAGACGTGTGACTGTTTGTGGTGTGTCTTTGAGTAGCAAAAAGTAGAATGAAACTATCATATGTCAATTTCTGTCCCTACCTGCCAATGTTAAAACTAAACCTACTCTCTTGGCAGTAACATCTGCAATTTTAACTTGTAATTTTAAATATTGATTGGAATGGCAATATCCAGATATGCTGCTAAGAAAGTTTAATTTGATCTATATCAAATGGCTTTACGATCTGTACAACATATTCTATCCTTAAACCTTCTTTTTGAATAAGGAAAAATTCCCCAAACAACTCTTTAACAGGAAAAAAAAAAAGAAGAGACTTCACTCTAACCTCAGCTGCCATTACCCAGTCTAATTATCAATACTGATGAAAATTTATAAAGGTTTTTCTGCTTCAAACTTTTCACAAAATCATTGATTTTTGGGTTTTTGCACTTTCCCGTGTGGCATCATCTGAAGGGCACCTTCCCTGGACTTGAATGGGCGATGGTGTCCTTGAGCCTGTGTGTGTTTTTTTTTATGTGTGTGTCATACACATGGATTGGCATCTTTCCCCTTACTGCTGGCAACCCTTCAGCATGTTAGGTGAATGGACGGGGGTGCCACTGGAGAATGATAAAGTAGTCGCAAGACAGGTCAGTACATTCATTAACACCATAGCAATATTTGTTGATAAATACTGTTTCATTTGGCAAGGACTTGGCAGAGTAGAACCTCGTGTACTTCTGCATAGTTGATCAGAGACCGTCCTCTTAAAGTACATATTGAAGGGTTTCCTTTTGCATTATTATGCACCATGATAGTTGACATTTTTTTTTATTATTTAGGCATGTGCAAAGCAACTTTAGAGGTCCCCATATTGTGCTAATTTTCAGATTCATACTTGTACTTTGGGTTTCTACAACATGTTTACATGCTTTAATGTTTCTCATACTGTCTGTCTGAATATACCTGTATCCTGTGAAACGCTCCGCTTTAGTCTCTTTAAGCCCCCCCCCTCCCGAAATAGCCCAGTCTGCTGTGATTGGTCAGCATTTCCAGGTCTTCTGCATCTGCGCTTTCAACGTCTCTGCACCGTCATTGCAGCTGGGGAATGCCTGCGACGGCACTGGAGCTGTACTTTCTACATTGTACAGTATAGTTGTGACATCACAACCATATGGAAGTCGACGGCTCGTTTAAAGGCACAGTTTCTCAATACGGGCTGTGTGCATTTCTCTGTGAATTGAGCGTTTTGATACTTTCACAGTATTTATATAGCACCTCAACCTGCTTTAAAATAGAAAAAGACATGGAAATCTCACTTTTTACAATATGGGACCTTTAAAAATAATACCAGCACAGTCATATTTAATAGAAATCTGCATGTTCAGCAGGGCTCTGATTCATTAAGAGTGAGGATGGGAGAAGGTACAGTTTGTGGGATTTCTAAAGGAGGCGTCCAAGAGCTTCACACAATCACCAAGAAAGCTCCGAGAGGCAGGAGTGAGGAGAGAGAGAGAGAGAGAGAGAGAGAGAGTGGGAGGGAGCAAAGGAGGAAGATAGAAAGAGTCAGGCCCTCGGACAGCAGGTGAGTGTGTGAAGGCAGGGGATGACAGATGCTTCTGTCAGCGTTCCAACAGTCGCCGCTTTGTGGGAGCAGCGCAGATGCATCCTCCCCCTCTCCCTCCATGCCTTTCCCTCCCTCTCATCCCTCCCTTCCTCTCGACAGGCTGTGATGTGGGGATAACAAGACAGGAGCAGTCCTCTCAGCAGTAAAGTGACCACACTGGCACGGTACTACACGTGGACGAGGGGGAGAGGGTGAGGTGATGGAGAGGTCCAGGCCTGGGCCCAAGGCTTGAGGAGGTCTCAGAGGCGGCGGTGGGGGTGGGGGTTATAAATGTGGGGGTCAGTGCGCGAGGACAGGGGAAGGGCTCTCTCTCTGAGCTGTGGGAACCAGCTGAGACGTGGGGTCCGTGGCGGTCCTGCCTGTGAGGAAAGCAGATGTTTTCACTCGGGGGTGTGCCAAGTTTGCAGAGCAACCTTCAGCTGCTTGGAGGTCAGGTCTTTAATAAGGGGGCTGGGCGCGGGACATTTCGGAGGCAAATGCTTCAACTTTGATACAACAACATATTAATTATGATGGTAGACCATAGGGCAGAGGGTTGTAGCGGAACATCCCACCCCACTGGTTTGGAGCCTCCATCAGGCTGACATTAGCCAAGGCTGGCTGGCAGATTTACTGCTGTCCCAGCACTAGCCCTCTTTTTCAACCAGACCTCACTGACGCACAGGCAGCACTTTGGGTCGGTTTAATCACACTAACTGTTACGTCTGAGGTGATATCCAAAAATAACAGTTTTATTTGCATTGAAAACCAAATGTTAGTGTTTAAAGCTCCATTAAAGCTGCTCTAATCAATATTTTAATTTCAACAAGGACACAAATGACATACATATAATATGAATGTGGTTACTATAGGCTAACAGATAATTATCACTGACTGCAGTTCCCCTTAGTGCTGCAAAATATTTTTAGGCATAGCCTACCATTTTGATTTTACAAGAGATGGGCGGGAAGAGGTGACCTCAGGAGACCGGATGTGTGTACCGTTTGTTAACACTGGCAGTGCCTTTAGCGCCGTATCTTCTTATATTGACTATCTTTAGTGTAACTTCATCACTGACACCAACTGAGGCACTCAGCGACAGACTTTAGGGCTGGTCCAGCCAAAAAAGTTGCATATCCCACAAAAAACACCACCCAGGTTGACAACTTTTTGTTGTTTTTACCCACTTTAACCAGTTTATGTACTCCAATTCCAACAGCTTTCACTGAACCTTCCATATAAATTGTGGGAGCCTGTTCCAGCAAACAAGCTCACACAAGCCAACTGTATCTGCCCTGCATGAAGTGGCAAAGAGCCAAAATAAATCTGGTATCTGGTGAAGGAAGACGAACATCCAAAAGCCACAGTGACCCAGATTTTTTCAGAAGTTAAAAAGTGAGTGAATATTGGGCTGATGTTTGACAGGTGGTGAGGAAGAAGACTCCAGAGGGGTGTTATTGTTGTTAGAAAGTGTCAGGAAACGGTTTGCTGTCACATCACCCAATAGCACTTAACTAAGTTTGTTTTGGAGCATTTCTTGTGCCTTAATTCAGCTTTCTAACCTTTTAATGACTAGCAGCACAGGATCAACACCTCCTTCTTCTGTTTTCTAAGTGTGTTGATAAAGGACATTTAGAAAAGCTGCGAGGCTGCATGAAATACGACAATTAGTTTCATCATGGAGCCACAATGATTACAAAAAAAAAGTGATCCTCAGACTTTATCACTTCCCAGCCCGATGAGTTAAGAAGGGAGTTTCACCTCATCTCAACCTTTGCATTGATTTTCGAGAGAGTGGGAGATCTGGGGATTACTTTGGAGAGCAGCGATGAAGACCGAGCTTATTGGGTCTTTTTTGTATTTGGCAAATGGGCTTGACAAAGATGGAGGAGACAAAATCTAGGGCTTACAGCTGCGGCACCCAATCGGGGGAACTTGAAAGCAGCGCTGGGATGGGAAGCTGGGAGAGTGGGTACCTCATTTAGGAGTGGTGAATTTGGACAGGGGGCATGGGGAAATGCTTAACGTAAACCGCAGAGGCCCCAACAATCGTCAGGAATTGAGACGTTTTAAACCTTTAACGGGGGACTGTGATCAAAGCGGCAGCGGATCCTCACTTGAGTGTGAAAGCGGAACCGGAGGGAACAGAGGGGATTGCGGGGGGATCATGGCAGGTTGAAAACGTAAAATCAGCACATTAGCTTTATAAGGGCGTCAGAATATAGGATGATCAGGGGATCATTGGACCCATGGGGGACCAAAGAGAATCCAGTATGTACCAAGCTGAGCGGAGGAAAAATGAGGCCACTGCTGACAGAAAAGCCTCCCTTATCAAAGATGCAGTTAGAGTGGGAATAATGTTGCTCAATTCCCATAGAAAATAACTTTATACACAGGTTTGGCTTGAAAACAGCACAATTATTTGCGAATAAATCGAATGCCACCGTGTACTTTGCTGCTCAACGCGATCTCATAAATAGCACGGCACTTTTCGCGCGTCGTGTTACGCATTTCAAGCTTTTCCTGTCATTTTACCTCCCGTTTCTCATTCACAACTCGTAACAAATGGACGCTCTTTTTGCGTGTCATTTAATGTCCCCATGATGTTACTTTTACTCGTCAAACTATGACGCTTCACTGCGGTTGCAGTTTTTTTGAATTCAAACAAAACTTAAGTTTAGGCAACAAAACTAGGTGGTAAGTTTAGGAAAACATCGTGGTTTGGGTTAAAATGATGACATTTTGAATGAACCGACATACGTAAGTTACATAATTTGCATCAACGAAATCAGTGGTTAAGTTCCCTCCCGCCCGCTGCTAAATGGACTTCTCAGTCTTTATACTACGTCTCCTCTCTTCCAGAGTACTTTCTCTGAGCGTGAAATATAGATGCGGATGGGTTTACAGTTGAAAGCCGTAAATGGCGTAAAATGACACTCGAAAAGCCCAAAAAGTGTTGCGATACCGTGTTATTCATTCAGACCAGACTGTACTGCTATGTCACATTACGAATGAGCAACTTTTATCATATCAAACTTTTCTCTCTAAAGTTCAGTTGCAAAGTCATTTACAACTCCGACCATCATTTCATCTTATCAGAGAGAGAGAGAGAGAGAGAGAGAGATGCCTAACAGTTCATCCTTAAACCTCCCTATGCCATATTCTATGATCTGACTCCGAGCAGGTCCAGGTATGGACCTCACGTCTCCTTCCCTTTTTAAACACGCACCTCAAACAGAGCACAAATTAGTCAGGTTCTTTCCCCCTCTCGCTGCAGCCTTTCCCAGTCGCAGGGCTAATTCAGAGGAGCACTAGCCTTGGGTAGCAGGGGTTCTCGCTATGCTGAATTATAAATCAAAGAGCACTTACATGAAACCACTTGCTAATTACATGTTCACTTTGCTCCCTTTTTCTCCGTACCGTGTCACTTTACACGGGCTATGATCACTGGGAGGTAGGGGAAGGTACAGAAACCTGTAACTGGCTTTGGGATATAATCACGGCTAAGTGACTGAACGAAGATGATAGCAATTATTTTCCTGTGATTACCATGTGCTACATTGATGTTAATGCCCACCGCTCGCTCACACTGTGAGCTCTGTCCTTGATGTGCGCCCCCCAGCTAATACACCGAGAATAGAGGCCAAACTGCACAGCTCTTGTGTCTCATCTCTTCTGTACCTTCATCTTAAGATATTTTTATCTGTAAAATCCCTCCTCTCTTGCACTGTATTTGTGACTTCCTCATCCCCTTCATGTCCTCTGAGTGTCATTCTCCACCCCCCTCCGTCTGCGAGGCAAACCAATTTATCACCGGCCAAAGGAGGGCCCTCACTTTGTCTGTTTTCGAGGCTCTCCCACCATAAGCTGCTCTCCTAATGAAAGGGGGTGCTGCGTCCTGGTCAGTCCACGGAGACTTCAGGGGGCAAGAAGTCCAGTTCCAAGTCCAACTTGGGGAAGTAATTACCCCTCTGGTGGACCGCTGAGAGGAGCCCCTCCAGCCGGCCAGAGCAACTCACACATTGTGGACTTTCACTTATGGGCCCGTGGCCCGGCCCCCATCGTTAGGGGGGCCCCTGAAGCTGGATGTCATATGACCCGGACGGGGGTGATGTGAAAGGGGTCGACTCAGCATGCCTTGGCCTGGGTAGCCGGTATTGGCGGAAGGATCGGAGGACCGGTGCCAAACTCAGCAGAGGAGAGGAGAAAATGGGGAGATGGAAGAGGAGGGGCTTTGACAGGAAGAGGAATGAACTGTCAGGCAGAGATAAATAACGAGGGGAAAGCGGGCAGCAGGTGACCCGCCGCAGGGCTGCCTCGTAGGGACAGTGACTGGCTGACCTCCGGGCTGGCTCTCGCGGGGGCCACCCACTGGTCACCTACTTCTACACTGTCACATCACACAACAGAGACTGGGGGAGGATTCCCAACATGACGGAGTACAGAGAGGCAGAGATCATGATCACCAGCAGACGGTCTTTAAAAAAGAAATCCAGCGTTGATGACCAGAGGAGGAGCTTTAGGTCAAGGAATTGGAGCACAGTCTCTACTTTATTACATTTGTGGCCCATATTCCACACATCACTTTGAGAGGCTTGTGAGTACCTTATTCACTTCTTGCCAGTGTTGGAATCTAACAAAGTACATTTACTATACTAACAAATTTGAGCTGCTTGAACTTTATTTGAGTGTTTCTGTTTCACTGAGACTGTCCTCCACTGAAAAATGACAATTTGTACAGTTTGTACAAGCAGTAATTACGACCCATATTTACATTTCTTGGTAGGCAGCGGGAGCAAAGCAGGAAGTCATGTAACGTAACATTAAGACCGCGAAAGACCATAAACAGTGAGTTATTTTAACTTAATGTACAAATGAAACTACGTCACGTTCTACCTCACGTGCGTAATAACATCATGTACGTACACACGGAAGTGAAGTACTGTAAGAAATATACTATTTTTTAACCAAAACCGATCTTTTTCTAACCCTAACCAAGTCGTTTTGTTGCCTAAACTTACCCAGGTAGTTTTTGTGTGTAAACCGATCCAAACAGCAACCATTTCAAAATGTTAACAGTATGTTTAAAACTTAAAATTTGCACATTTTTGTTTTTATGTATAGAACTCTGAACTAATTTTGTGTGATATGGTGCTATACAAAAAATGTATTAAATTGCTTCCTGCAAACATATTATTTTAAAAATGATCACACTGAAGGGAATATGAGCTACCCTGTTTGTTAGGGATTCTGGGGTGTTAGGATAACAGATTTAAGTCTTTTTCAATACAATTGTTACATTAATCTCTCTCTTTTTAAAAAAAATAAAATGTAATTGCAGAAATGTAATTTCCAAAATTCTCTATGCACAGGAAAAATCCTCAACTGAAAAACTGACTTCAAACTACAAACGATAACCTGATGTTTCTGGAACTGAGAGTCCATAAATTTAAGACTTATCCTGGAAAAACTCCCTCTGGCTGTTTTTTCCTCCTTCCTCGACTTTTTTTCATCATGAATCAGTGTCTGAGTTTCTAATGTAATTTACTTCAGTGAGATGCCTGGGATGCCCATCATTCTCTCTATCGGTTCCTGGTTGTATTGATCCTCCTCTCTGACCAATTTGAGATCTGCCTCCACAGGAGCTGTTGCATCCATATCTGCACCACTGGACCAAACCCAGCGTCCGTCCAGCCACAACAGCACTCCTTCACTTATGGTATCAAATGAATTGTATTTTAGACTTTGGACTCTGCAGTCTCTGAACTATGCTCAACTGCTGAATAAAATGTTGTTAAAATAAATAAATGTTACATTATGTGAGCTTTAAAACTGTGACAGTGCAATGTAGTGGCTCTGCATTTCATTTAGTTACATTATATGATGATAGGATACGTCACAAAGCCAGAGGTTGTGAATAACTGCATCAGGTCTACAGATATCTCAGACTTTCTGTTATATTACTGTACTGTACATATGGTATATTCTGTAGTGGCTGCATTTAGCCCGTTGACACATAATGTTTCTTTTTTGTGAGTATAACTGACTTATCTTATTTTGAGTCAATTGCACATACACTGTCTCACTCACTTGAGCACCAAATGCGTATTAATCCACAGCTGAAAATAGTCCCCAACAAATTCACTATTTACTCCTGTTTGAGTAACATTTGCTAAAAACTACAGTGCACACCGGTTCAAGGTATTTAATGAGTCTTTAAAAAAAAAAAAATTTTCTAAGATTTACATGTTCAGTAGAAACCAACAAAGTCAGAAGGTTTTGAGAGATAAACTAGCGCCTTGTTGGTTTTGATTGTTTCATGGGATTCGTTGACATCAATCAGCCTTTTTATATAATGAAATTATATATTCATGACATGTATTTTCTTAGAGATTTGAATGAATTGACTTGGGGCGGAGAGAAGCAGACAAGCTGGGGAACAGAGTAATGCATTGTCAGTTTTAGTCTGTTCATGGGATTTGCTGACAATAACAAAAGTATACTATCACATCCTCCATCCTTTAACATCTGGCCCATTGTTATATTTGTTGTAACTTTTTTGTGTGTATAAATGTCTTAAGTTTTTCTAAATATTGTCACTATTTTCATTTTGATGTACAATGCTTAACATTTATCCATAATACTTCCTTTTCTTTGGCATAATTTGTCAAAACGTTTCACACCATTACAGTAAAGCCAACTCAATTAAACTGCAGGATAGTCACCTCGAATTTGGGGTTCCTCCTGTCTTTAAAATGTTCATTTCCTTTAGCATTTTGGACATTTCTTTGTTATAAAAAAGTGTCAGCAAAGAAACAATTTAAAGGATTAATTAAATGTGACGGGTCACAGTGAGTGATCTGATTTCCTGTTGGATCAATGCAAGAGGATCCTGGAGAATTGTGGCATTATTTGGCTCACATTCACAGTCTTGATTAGACTGTAGTTTGTGGTCTGAAGGGGGCCCCTGGGAAACAGTGGCTCGCTGCAAGACAAGAGGGCCCGGCTAAGAACTCTATGATTGTGTGTGTGTGTGTGTGTGTGTG
>JAOVVB010154108.1:0-11755 GCA_028570985.1 Heterobranchus longifilis | reverse complement strand
TGTGTGTGTGTGTGTGTGTGTGTGTGTGTGTGTGTGTGTGTGTGTGTGTGTGTGTGTGTGTATGTGTGTGTGTGTCAGACAGGAGCCACAGGCTCATCTAGAAGGGCTTCAGTCTACGCCTCCCTCTAATTGGTGTCTATTGCAGCGTTGCCGCCATGCAATTGAGGGCAAAACAGCGCCAGGCCTTAAAACCTCTCCCTCATCTCCCCACCTCCACCTCCCGCCCATCACTCCATCATCTCTGGCAACTCGGTGAAAGATGGCGTCCTCTATGCTGTACCTCATCCCCTATCATTATCCCAGTGAGGTCATTCAGAAAAGCTGATTGTGAGAAATGCTGCTCGTTTGCTTGTGGTTCAACCTGTAAAACCCGAGGCGCCACAAATCATAACCTAACGGTATACGGTACATTCTTTACTCAGGAAATAAGACTGTGCTCAGTATTGCAGGGGTCCGTAGGAATGAGCTGAGAAAGATGCTTCTCGTTTTCTGTGCGATATTAAAGGCCGACTCCGTCTGTGTTCTTTTCCGGGTTTCTCAAATGTAAACACTCACTCAGCCGGAGCAAAAAGCAGTGACGTAGTTTACCCATAGAGGTCACCACAGGAAGATAATCAATAAGGTTATCAATAACACAAATGTTTGGAGCTGTGTAATGTAAGCTAAGCAATGTAAAGTCACACAATAACAACCGATCGCAGCAGAAGAGCAGTAACTCTAAAATGACTGTTTTTGTCAAAGGAGTCTGGTGTGTTTGAAGAAAGCGATATAACAGCTTCAAGTCCCTGTCAGAAAGGCTGTTTGACGGAAAAGTAAAGAGGTGAAAATATTATAAATGTAGTGTACACTTAAAGTTATAGAGATTTTGTAGGTGGTCTTTTTTTCTAGGGAGCTAAAACATGTTTTGCTGCAGCCCCGTCCACAGCAGTACATATCACCAGACTCCATTCACAAAAACAGTCATTTTACACAGAAAACGTGAGTTGTTGATCTACTGCTGATAACATGGCGTCCACAGCAGTTGCTTAGCTTCCGTGCCGGTAACGTTACTCCTGTCTGCTTATATGTAGCAACGTCATCATACAGAAACCACGTCAGGTCATGTGGGAAAAGTTTTTATAAAGGCTTGTTGGGAAAAACAGCATTTTGATGCTAAAACATGCGTATTTCGACCAAAATGTGAATGTTTGAATTTGAGTAACATGAGGAACAACTGGGAAGCTACAGAATGATATAAAAACCTAAAAAAAACAAAATAAACAAAAAAATAATGCAGTCTGCCTTTAATGATTTCCTCAGTGATCAAATGATTGATGGCTTTATATTGTTACCACAGACATTCACAACTGGCTCCACAAAGTGATGCAAAGATTAACATCATAAATCACCGACAGACCTTCGCCGTACAACAACACGATGCAGACGTTTCATCGGGGGACAATGCAACACGAATAGTTGTCTTTAGTCAACTAACACCCTGGCTCCCGGCCCGAGGCCTCCAGGCAATGTTTTCACCACGGGACCTTCACCGTGCACTACGGGCTCATAAATCTGGAAGCTTCAGTGCTCCGCTGGGTCACTTCTCATTGTGATTTGGGTAAAAAAAAGCTGGAGAAAAGGAATCTAGGAACATGCATGTTGTGGGAGGATGCACATCATTTAAAGCACCAGGTGCTGGTCAATACAGATCTCATAGATAAGCGTTTTCTTTTTTTTGTAAAAGGTCTGTATCCACTTCTACTTCTGAACAGATTCCTTCTGAAGTATAATGAAAAAGAACAACAGAACGGAAAGGGCAAAAGCATGGTGAAACTTAGCCCAAAGACTGAGCAAGTCATAAAAACACACACACATGCTTCCATCCTGATCCTTTGAGTTTGGAGAAGCCCGAGTGTGATACCAGTGTCCGGTGCATGCATCTGGGAAGCATCTTTGGAATAGAAAAGGCCACATTTCTCGAAGCCTCCGTGGTTTCTACGCTCGTGTTGGGATCAGAGAACGGGCCGTGCTCACAATCAGCCCGGGAGCGTTTGTAAACCTCATGCATCAGCACTCAGAGGAGAGACCAATTAAACCGCAACCACAGCCGAGTTGTTGTACAATGGAGGGCGTAACAGACCACAGGGCCATGTCATCTTAAACAAGCTGCCTCTGCTTATATGAGATGTTTAAAACAGTTTATAATAAAAGGCATACTGCTGATTAAGAGACACTGAATATCCTTCAAACATCATGTGCATTACTCATATGTGCCTCTGTGCCGGCCATCATTAACTACAATTTTCCTTTGGATGCTTTGACTTTGTTTGGCAGAGGTCTTTGTGTACTTTGGATTTGTGAGAACAGCTGTAGTTTTATAATCAAACAACATAAACTCAGGTTAATTAGCAGCATCGTTTCAATAGCCCTTCAGTTGCTCTCGTGGTAAAACTAAGTAATGCTCGGCGCTGTAAGATGACGTATAACAGCGAGAATGGTCGGGAGTATAAAGAGCAAAATCTGAGTGAGGACGAAGGTTGGGGTGGTGGATCCAGCAAACAGGACTGTCACCTGGGAGACCGCCGTTTGCGTCCCAAGACTTTTTGTAAAAAGTTACGTCGTAATGCCGTAATGTTCTTAACTACGGCCATGAACTTAAATATTTTAACCCAATCCATGCTCTTTTCCAAAACCTAAAGTTTTGTTGCCTAAAGCTAAGTTTTGTTTGAATTCACAATGGGACTCAGTAGGTTTAGCAGGCCCCTTCTATGAGGCTGATAACTTCCATTCAATGGAGTGATAACATTTGAAATGGGTGTATAATTTGACTTGAGGTGTCACACACAAGTTTGATAAAAGTCCCGACCCCAGACGTCTCCTGCGTCTGCAGCCATGTGAAATAAGTTATACATCATTCTCAGTATTAACTTTGCCCTCAAACACCAGTGAATTTTGGACTTCTGTAGGGATTTTGGAATAACTTTTTTCATATCCATCTCGTGTGTGTGTCTTTTCAATAAGCTACCAGAGATGCAGAGTTAAGCACCAGCCAAGAACCATAAAATTCTTCAAGAATACCGTTTACAGGCTGGCAAATTCCACTGCTTTATGCCCTGCAGAAGGTTAGAAAGTGCGTGCATGCGTGCGTGAACATGAGACATTGTGAGAGTGACTGAGAGACTCACATGAATCTCTACCTGCAACCTACAGATCCTTAAATTATGCTAATTTGAAGTCGAAGGCTTACCTCCGTGTTGTATAAAGATTTTGTGTAAGTACTCCTTCTTGTGTTGCAAGCACTGTTCACTTCTCCGCTTGGAAGAGTGTCAGGGTCATTTTTCAATTTTGTGGTTAGTGAACAGATTACTTTCTCTCCCAGGGCTCACTGAGAGCGAGTACTGTGTGTGTGTGCGTGTGCGCCTGCATGTGTTTGTGGGCACACATACACACTTCATGGTCTTGATTTTCTCGTGTTTACGCTCAGACTACTGACACCAGTTTGCAGTGATGGTTTCCCAGCATGCACCAGAGGGAGAGACCACCACGTTCTCACCCTGCGCGGATCAAAACCTCCTTTCACTCTGCTGTAAGCAACCAGAGATGTCGAGTTAAGCACCGGACTACAAGAATACACAACTTACTGACTGTTTTATGCCCTGCAGAAGAACACGGTTTAAATTACATTTTGGAAACAAAGCTTTTGCTGTCATCCAAAACAACTTCTGCAGAGAGAGGTGAAGGACACTGTTGTTAATTATAATGCTGCAAAAGCTGAAAAAATGCCTTGTTGGGCAAATGTTGAAAATGTAGGGGCTTTTTCTGAATCTGCTGCTCGACTGTTACAGCCTCTCACAGACCCAAAATCCATTATGTTCTTATAATAATCCCCTCATTTGAGCTACAATGGGATCACGTTTAGCATAGCGTGTGAGAGAAAACTTTGTTTTCTCAGATGATTATGTTTTGGCTTATTTTTACATGTAAATCTGAAGCAAAAATGCCAAACATTTTCTTGACTTTTTCTCTTTCTAAAATAGTTGCTGGTTAGTTTTCTTCCAATCAATTAAAACAACTCTAGAAGTTTAGAACTCTAGTGCTCCTCGGATGGTCCCATTTGCGAGTTGGGAAATCGCTTTTCCGACTTTAGTGTGTTGAGCTTTAAGTTGTAATGTGGAAACAACATGAGCTGTATTTTATTTCTCAGAGCGTTTAAACAACACGTTGACAGATGTATTTGCGTGACAACGAAGAACAAAGGAAACGGATCAGGTGAACCGTGACATATGATCGGGATTTAATTTTTCTGATTATTCTGACAAAACATGGATAAACACATGAAAAATAATTTGTGTATCCGTAAAACTTTTATGAAACCTGGATGCCAAGAAAGAGCACAAGCTAATGTGGAGATATGTCGACTGTAAGGAAGCTTTTGTTTACTGGTTGTTTTGTAAGTGGTTTCATTTATTTGTATTTAGCTCTATTTTACCTGATGCTGCAGGGCTCTTCAGTAAGTGTTTATCTTTCTTATTTGGCCGTGGTTTGATATAATCCTTAGCATTTTTTTACGTGGCTCAAATGCATTTTTCTGAGGGTCTCATGAAGCTAACACACTGACGGTGCGTAACTACCTCACAGAACAGTGGTCCCCAACCTTTTTCCTTTAGGGACCTTTTCTATCATTGAGTAAACTGACGACCCCTGACAAAAGCCAGAGGTATACTTGCTTTTAACTCTGCGTATGCGAACGCTGCATCGCGTATCCTGCGTCCGTTTTGTCCGTCATTTGTGTGATATATATACACGACGTGATGTCTCTGTTGTATCTGGTTAAACAGCATATATCTCCAGCTTTAATAACATATTCTATAGATATTTCATATTGAATTCAATGCATAACAATAACAGTACAGAACAACTGATAAACTGTATAATTAACCCTGAATGCAATAACTGCAGGAAGTTTGTGTAAAACGAGCGATTTGGATGAATTTTGAGTACATTATTTCTTGTCAATATTGCATCAGAGATGAGTTTTCCTCTTATTTTTAGGAACTTTTAATATAATTCTCTGTATTATGTTTTTTTAAACAATGATACATGCTTAATAATGCTCTTATCCTGTGATTTTTTTAAAAGTTTATAGTTTGAATAATAATCCAAACTTTAAAAATAACAATTTCATTTAGTTTTCTTCACAGAAATGAATGAAATGCTGAGATATAGACCAACTTTATATATTTTTTTAAAAGTTGTCTTACACCCTTTAAAATCAAGAAGGCCTGGCGACCCCTTGTGAGGCTTTGGTGACCCAAAGTGGGGGTGGGGACCCCCAGGTTGGGAACCACTGCTTTAACTGACAAGCACAGCATCGGCTTGTTGTGCTAACCTTGGCACCTGTTGCTAACGCCCGACAGCTAAAAGTGTCCTGGCTCATGAACGTTGGTTCCACATTACGTGCTTCACTCCGGCCCACAGGAAGTGTGCCGACCGCTGAAGCCAATTTGACATAGTGGCCAAACGGTAGTATTACAATTATGGCGGCCGTCACGTGATGCCATGTCCTGTCTGAAAAAAATCGTGATAGTTTTGTGATATCGCCCACCCCACCGTACCCTCACTTTCTGACGACTTCTATGCTCAGGAGTCTCTCTCCTTCCAAACCTCACGCTGTTTACAGAGACACTAAATCCTTCGTAGCATCTATATCCAATAAAATGAGCGCTGGAATGTCACCAGACTTATTTTCTCTCCACTGCAGCCATGAGTATCAGCAGGTGCCTACTGACAATCCTTGAATGTCTTTGAATTAAATGAGACATGAGCTATTTTTCCTCTCTTCTCCTTTAAACATTTTAGTATGACATGATGTACAGACTACTTTCAGAATTTGCGGGAAAGAATATCTGATTGATGTTTAGTTTTTATATACTGTACTTCATACAGATCAAGCAGGGCAGTTGTTAAGTCTGGTGGCAAATGTCTTGTTTGACAGGGGCCCGACCAGCGACAGACCGATGGCAGCATTAAGGGCCCTATCATTTCTGTGAATTATGGACAGAATTGCAAAATTGATCATTTAAAAAGATATAACACAGATTCCATATATAGGGCCCCACGTCAGTGCTAAAAGCAGACTGGAGATTTGAAAATACGACTATGTTTAAAACCGTGCTGTCCTAATGTAACTGCAGTTTAAAAAACATCTCGATGCTTTGGCCCGGTGGGCCACTGGGGGAAACCTGGATCAAGCATACCTTTCAAAAGTCTGCATCTGAGTAAACCTGTGTTCTTGTGACCGAGTGGTAATGATGTTAATAATAGCATATGAACCAGAGGTGAAACGTTAGTCGATTAAACAATTAGCCGATCTACAGAAAATTAACTGGCAGCTATTTTGATTATCGATTAATTATTTAAGTAATTTGTTAAGCCAAAAATTTCACGGTTCCTGCTCAGTAGTGTACGGTATATTTATCTTGATTATTGGAATTTAACATATGAATTTGAGGTTTGTATTTATTTATTGTTCAGGTTTATCTAAAAATGTAACCTGCAGGGTTGGAAATTAGCACCAGACACCAGCCAAATGCTGGTAAGATATGTGGCTGCTAGATTTCCTTCACTCACCAGCCAAAAAAAGCATTTGTAATCTATTAAGTGGCTGCTAGATTTTGGAAAGCACCAGCCACAGTGCAGGTGGACAAAAAAGCCAGATCACACAGGACTATCACCCAGGAGACCTGAGTTGTGAAGTTATGAGAATGCGTTGGATTGGTGTAATTGCAGCCACTCCCTATATAAGATGGCGTCTCAGTGTCTAGTACCGACATGTTGCAAATAAATGTTTCTTTCTGCAAGTTGGACAGTGTGCGGGAGTCTCTTCTGACCTGTTTGTCCCGATCCTACGCACCTGTCTCCTGAAATAGATGAGCAAAGCTTTCTTCAGTACAGGTTCCTGCTCCTCAAATTTGAATTTTTGTTTTTTCTATCATAGCAAAATACATTTTGGACTGTTGGACAGGCAAAACAGTTTATGTACCAGTCAATTAATTGAGAAAATAATCAGATTTGATTAGTTGCAGCCTTTATGAACACACAACCGCAGTGGCACGTGTACATGTACATGCTCTCTTTACCACATAGAGCGCGTTTCCTCAAGGACACGCACAATACAAGTATAGCCTCTGGCATCCTCTCCCCTCCATTCTAGCTGACTAGCATTACTGCTGCTCCAAGCTGGAGCGGCCACCCTGGATTAGCGCTCCGCTGTAATCTGGGACACTGCAGATTATGCTTTTCATCTAATGCCCCCCCATACACACACACACACACACACACATCATGTGACCAGCCCACACAAATGAGACCTCTTTTATTTCCTCCTTGGATGACAGGCGTGATGACGGAAAGTGAGGGAGGGAGGGAATTGACGGAGAGACCTGAGAGTATAGAAACCGGAATGTCACGCAATATCACTGCAGCACCGGCTCTGCTAACAGCAGCTATAGCATCTGAAAACAGCACTGGAAGTTTGAAGGATGGATTGATGATTGACCTTTGGAATTACAGTGACGAGGAAGAGGGTGTGTGTGTGTGTGGAGTGTGTGTGTAACAGCTGCTTGAAGGAACAGGTAACTTATTACCAAGAATGGAGCAGAGGGTTCACAACGCCTTGGCCTGCTGCAGAGACAGAACATGGAAATCCGGCGTCACTGTAACTCTCACTCTGACCACCTGAACACAAAACCTCCTCCCACATACACACACGTACACACTTGGATATTGTGTCCCTCTGTCACACACGAGTCCAGGACGCTGTAAACAAGGAGACGCGCCCGGATCACATGCAGACAATCAGCACGCCGCTGGCTTAGCTTGTGGAGGTGGTGGTAGTCACTCCGGCCAACACACACGCTACACGCTGTAAAACATGGAGCCCCTGGAGGAGTACCACTCTCCGTTTGACTTTGAACAAGGAGTCAACGCCAGCTACCTCTACCTCTCCCCGGCCTACAGCGACACGCCGCCCTGCTCGCCAGCTGTCAAAACCAGAGGTAACCACAAGGAGGAGAGGAGAGGCCGGGCGGAGTGTGTGAGGAGTGTGTGTGTTTGTTTGTGTGGGTGTGTGTGTGTGTGTGCATGCTGGACAGAAAGACAAAACACGGGTTTGGTTCATTGAACAGGAAGAATTTGGGGGAACACAAAGCTAACGTGTGACAGCATCTTCTGCTATTTTCACTCTACCTCTTTTTTTTTTTTTTAGTTTTTAGACATCTAATCTACTTTTCTTTTTTAATTAAGACTAAAAAAGAAAATAATTAAACTTCTAATTGAGATTCAATTTATTTCTTGTCCAGTACACCAAATGTTTTCATGCATCTTGCTTTCATCTGAGTGTGTATTACTATTTTTTCAAAACATAGGAGGTTCATATTACTTCCATATCTTATTATTTATAACAAGATGGCCGAAAACTTTTGGTGTAACTCTGCACCTCACCGTGTGTGTGCTCTCTAAAAATGTAAAATTCTGATTATTTCATGGCAGGAAGATGTTTGCATATCTTTTGGGCTCCACTTTTAGAAAATTGCCCTCAGAAATTGATGTTGTCTTTCAAAGTGACGATTGTACAGCAGCTGATGTACCATGGCTGAGTTTCTAACTAACAAAATTAGTTTTAATAATCTTACATTTTTGTGAAACCTAGTCCAATCAGGCATAACGTTATAATATAGTCAGCTGAGTTTGGATTGGAGAGAGTCAGAAACGTCTTCACAACAAATTTACTTTGTTGACTTTGGCGTGTCTTTGCATCAGAAAAATGAAAGGCTCTTATTGTTTGGTTATAGTGTATGGAGGTGAAATGTAGGAGAACAGATCATAAATTTGAATTTTTACGAATGTAATTATTTCTGTCTTGTCACATTTTATTACACTGTGTTACTTAAATAAAAGAAATACAGCTTCCAGACTAAAGACAGTAATGTCCACATTGTCCAACTACCAGTTATAATGATGATTATTAGGCTACATTAGTTCAGTGGACCTAAACCATTGTTTGCTTTGTGACTCGTCATCACAAAAGAAGAGATAATTATGTGCTGGCAGTTTGGTAAGTCTGTTTTTCAGGCATGCTTGAGCTTTATAAGCTTTGTTTTTCTAATGAGTTGTTGTGGATTTGACATCCACAGAGAGTTCGGTGGTCATTGGGCAGACCATCAAATCTAACTAAAGGAAGGAATCTCAGTGTGTGTGTGTGTTTTGTGAGTCTGAGGCCTGGTTTACGTCAGGCACAGAACCGCTGCGATTTGCTACGAAGCGCCAGGGAGCTCTGCCCGCTTCCATTCGGCACCCATGTTAAGTAGTCGTGTCGTTTACATGGCATGTGCCGCACGAGGTCCGTGAACGGCTCGTGATCTGGAGCGATCATTCCGGCGTCTGGTCTATTTTTTCTGCGAGTGAATCTGCCATGAAAACACACTGATGATCTATTATAAACCATGTAAAACACATATTACACATGATATGAATGATCTGATTGTGATACATTATCAAATATGCATCCCCTGTGTGCCAAGCCTTGTGATTTTCCTGCCCCTCTCCCCAGTTTACATTCCTCTGATTTTTACCCCGACATGACATTTCGTCCTCTATATTTATTAGAAATAACCGAGTATCCCTTCTGTTTCTGATTATGCTTTTAAAATGACGTTATTATCCACATATTTGTCCGTTGTGTCTGAACAGAGAGGGACACCAACGAGCCTGTGTGTGTGTGCTGCTCGGAGCACAAATCAGCTCCACGTGTGGTTAGTAAACAGCAGAGGGGCAGAACTGCTTGTTGACCAGCGCAGAGAAATGAACTTCTGATGGAAACGACCAGGCGACTGCTTGCCAGAGAATTTTCTTCGCAGCAGTAACGTGCCTGATGAAAACCTGGCGTGAGTCTGTCTCAGCGGCTCTGATGTAACCATGTCACCATGTGTTCACACCAGGCGCGAATAAAATAATCTCCTTTCTTAATTTGTGTGAGTCTGAACGCTGGGATCTTTTGTTTTGACTCACTTCATATGTGCAAGTTACTCACGTCATTTGCTGCGGAAGTTCAAATTTTCCAATTTGACAAATGAGCGGTGATGCGTCATTTGCGCCGCGTCATTCACGTCGCTCGGCCGGAGCTTGCGTCTAATCATGTCTTTACATTGACTTTATATGTAAATGGAAATTCACTTGTGCAAATGATTTTATTTGCGGTCGGTGTGTACACAACATCATGGTATTTCTCAGAAGGAAACGCAGTGTCGAGTGTGACCTTATTTGTATGATCGGTTCTCCAGAGAGCTGCGACCACAGGACAAACATTCGGCCCTTTCTGAACAGGCATGTTTTGAACGGGCACTGCACTAGAGAGGAAAATGAGCTAAAGCAGAGGGGCGGGGCACTGGTGTGGGTGGGTATATGCAGTTTGGTAAAGCAAGCCAAACTTCTGCCGATACACACCCACATACAAACTTCTCTCTCTCTCTCTCTCTCTCTCTCCCTTCTTTCTCTCTCGCTCTCAGCACCCACTGATGGAAACACACCTCCGAGGCATACATTCACTGCATCTACCTCCACACACTCACACATACACATCTCACATTGCTGCCTGCAGAAATGTATTACAAAAATTGTACATAGCAGATAACTCAGGCGAGGTGAGAACCTCTGGAGGTGCTGGACGGTCACTGCGAGAAAAAAAGCAGCATGATGGTTACCAAAATAAAGTAGTATTTAATAAGGAGGGGGCTTCGTCTTATTAGTGACTGAGGGGAAGTGTCTATTACACAATTCTGTCACTGTAAGAATGTGTATCCACAGGCGTAGGCTTCAGGGGGGACGCAGGGGACACGTCCCCCTAAATATTTAAAAGACGTGCATGAAAAACGTTTTAATTTGACGGACAGCTAGAACGCAACAATTCCTCCAGTAAAGTTGATTCAGCGGAGCGAACGTTAAATGAGAAAAGTTGAGTAAATATTTGAAAGTAGTACAGAATGCCTGAGTACAACAGCCATTGTAGGTAAAAAAAAAAAGAAAATGAGGGACCCAGGGAGGGGGGGAAATATTCTGAGGTAAACTCTGAATTTCCAAGATTAAAGCCATACATAACAAGAAAAAACCTAGGATATTCTCTGAGATTAAGGTTAAAGTTTGTGAGAAAATAAAATGTAGAAATTCCCTGAGATTACAGTCAGAAATGGAAGTGCGGGCGTCTGTGGTGTGATGAGGATGTTCCAACCGTGCAAAGTGAAGCATTGTGGTTCCTTGAAAAAAACCCCACAAACTTTCACGTTTTTTCTTGCAAATGTATGACTTTATAATGTCAGTGAACACTCAGGTTTTTTTTCTTTTTCTCGTAAATTTACCACTTCAATCTCAGAGAATATATAGAGATGTTTTTTTAACCTACAATGGCCCTAATATGCCATCATAGCCTTATTGCATTGTATTCTATTATATTTTGATTTGTCACCTGCATGTTGTGTTTTCCTTTACATAAATAAAGTCATTTCCACCATCAAATGGTGCATGACAAATTCACGAGGACGCAGGAAATGAATGTTTGACACTAAATATTTTCTGGGGGAGGACCAGCAGACCGCCGCTTAATTTGTGCCCCACCCAATGTTGAAGCAGAACCTACACCCTTGTGTGTATCTGTATAGTGTGTGTGTGTGTGTGTGTGTATGTGTGTGTGTGAGAAAGAGATTGAGGGCAGATGAAGTGTAAC